>JADDOH010004218.1:0-98552 GCA_016648135.1 Agrypnia vestita
GGTTATTTATTCAAATTTGCAAACCATCTCATAGAAAATAATCATAAATACGACTCAAAAACAGGGGTGAAAATATTAAATACCAACAATAAAGGTTTAAAATTAAAAAAAATAGAGTTTATTACATTAGGGAAGCGGTGGATAATAAAGCGCCTCTAATTAATAACCAAATTTTCATTATTACTTTAAAGTTTTAATTTTTTTATGAATAGGTATTACATATATGTTAATAATTACGTATTATAGCTTTTTTCACTTTGGACTTTTTCGAGGCCAATGGAATTTTTCTGTTTTACAGCATATCGAAGAATTCTTTATTTAGTTTAATAGATTCGTGGCACAACATAGACTCTTTTTCTTTCACCGTACACGGCCGATTAATTTAATATTACTTTTTCGTTGTGGCGAAGCCTCTTTTATTGTCTGTTTTGTGTTTTTAAATTTTTATTTGTTTTTCTAATGTGCATTTCATTTTATTGTAAATGCATGCTGCCGACACTCTTAATTGGAGAGTTGACATAACCGTATATATTTTACTTGTATTTAATGTATGCACACATTATCAACGTTTCTGTATCTTAAATTAAAATAATATAAAAAGATTCTGTATTTGTTATATTTTTATCTTCCACATTATTAACACGCCGTTAATGACCCTAATATAATTATACCGTAATAAAATTAACAATGATATAAGTATATAGTATATAATATAAAACGACTTTTTTATCAGCCATTTTTACTACACTTTCAGGCAGGTTCGCATATTGTATTTTTTTTTAATTGACTCTCAATCTATTCACTAATCGCTATCTCCTCATTCCTTTCGGAATTGCCTATTTTGCATATCTGCATGAACCGTTCATTGCCGGGTCACCACCATATCTCCGGCTGATGGCTCGCTGGATACGCAAACCAGTAAAGATATCGGTTCCTACGTCATCGCTTTCTAACACTGCTGGAAACTCGTACAGACACGTCCAACAGACTCGTTTGTATCAGTCGACAATAAAATGCATAACTTGAGTGGCCAGCGTCTCGTGCGGCGTGCAGTCAGTACATTCAAATAAGCTGCACTTGACTAGAATTTCTAAGAAATAAATCGGAATAAAAGATGTAATTCGATTTTTTTCTTAAACACAACACAGGGTACCTCGTAACTAGTAGCAAAACCCTCGGGAATCTTTTTTATTCGATTTTGAATAGAAAATATTTTTTACACTCTGGGAGAAATGTCAACAGTTAGGGAGAAAGCAACATCAAAGTTTGCATTTTTTTCAATATTTCTGACATATCTTCTGTAAAACCTTAAGAGTATCATGAAACTTATACCGAATATTAAAAATTCATTCGCCTTGATACGAGTCAAATAAAATGATTTGTTTAATTGAATCCCTGATTTGTAGTTAACTAATAAATTTACAGTATATTTTCTTCATTTGTTTTGTTGCTACGTTTCCCTTCACAAACAAAAAAGATTGCCTCCTTGACTGACGCATCTATTCGCTAAGGTTATAACATTCTATTGGCATGCTATACCGCCAGCCTTTAGGATTTTACCCGTTATACAACAAAACCAAGCACCACTGCATCTAATACATTTTTTTTAAATGCGGCCGTATTAGAAAAGATACTTCCGCGTGTTTAAACCTGTACACGTATAAATATATAGTAACGAACCAGAAAAATAGATACTAGTTCATACATAACTAACAAACGTAACACTTACATATAATGTGAGTTATTATTGACTCAGCAAGGGCGTCCAACTAGCAAGTTATTGTGCAAATGAATGCTGGATAAAACAGTAATATTATCGAAAGAACGAATGACCAAATATTCCTCTGCAAATATCCAACTGATGACGTCAAGAACTCTTTGGTGCGAAGTAGATTCGAGAGTGGCTCGATGAGTTGGGAGCCACATGAGCTTAAGTACTCTCTTATGGTAGAGAAAGTACAAAATAAGTTCCTGAAATATCTCTACGTGAGGGAGTAGGTATATATAGGTCTTTTCATATAAGCTTGCAATTAAGTTAGTGTGGGTACAGTGCGTAATACGCGCATTGTTTCGTTGTGTTAAGTTTACGGATACGCCCCTCTCGATACCTTAACTTAATACAACGAAACAATGCGCGTATTACGCACTGTACCCACACTAACTCAATTTCAAGCTTATATGAAGGCCTATACGGACATTATCCTTGGCTCTACCCAACCGAGTTTCTCCAGGGTATGCTGGCTTAGAAACTAGAGGAATGTGTATTTAATTACGCATTTTTATCGATTGTTGCGCGGTATCCCAATTAAAATAATTTCTTTGTCTGTCTGTCCGTCGTAACTTCGTGTAACGTCCGTAAATTTTTTAATTTATTTTTGCTTTTTTTTGTTTTCATAAATAAATAAATACTTAATCTTTAGGAACCGACATGTAAAAGTATAGTCATTTTGACGGGTTACAGCTTGTAAACATAATCCTGAAATTGTGCGGAGTATGTTCCTGATAATCACGTAATTGTATATCATTATTTTTTGAAAATGTCGAAGTTTTCTTTTTGGTAAGGGCGATGTCCTTTTGTTCTTGTACCACAAGCTATTTAGCAAAGTACACATTTTCTAATATACTAATTACAGTTAGAATAATTCAGCAGATGATTTTATTGGTATAAATGAATGTTGATAAAAATGTATGTATTGTGTTAATATTGAATTATTAGTACATAAGAAAAAGTGAAAGAAGGTGACTAAGCAAATAAATGTTATAAATATTATAACATTTTCTAATTGTTTAAAACCCAAAAGTCTTATTGAATTATATCATGTAGCATGGCATACGCCATCCAATTGTGCAGATGACAATACGAGGAATTATTTGTGGTGGATGTGAGGCATGCGTACATTGTGTTATTATTGTGATGACGTCGTGTTTTGACTAAGAAATAAACCGCTACTCGGTGTCGCAACAGAAGGAATAATAATACGCGTATTGTCCATTATCTCGCGTCCACCTCTGTGCACCGCGACGCACCGCGCACTGCGCAATATCGCAGATCCGAGTGAACTAGAACAACACACAAAGAAGCGGTGTCCGATATTCCACCATTACTCAACTGATTGTTTCAGTGAGCTCGTTCGTAATCAATCGCCCAACGTGCGGCGAGGACAAAGGAGCTCACCAAGTTTTCTGAACGACTAATAAAAGATTCGTTATGGAGCAACTATCATGCCAAAACATTAAATTTCCAAGTACACTGGTACCTCGGTATAAGTCTGCTTTGGAAAACGTTCTACATTTGTTACAAGACTTTTGTTTGGAATACGACTTCCGTGCGTCAAATGGTGCGCCCTTACGTTCTCGTTCTCGATCGGCACAGGGAAGAGCTGTCCATAGAGGAGCTGCAGGAACTTGAGAAGGAGGAGCAGGAGACTCTGATAGGTACACTCTCTTAGGCTCGAAGGTGGAGAAGATAGAGGAAGCGCCTACTTCAATAATGAAGGAAATCTTTGCCAAATGGATGTATATCAAAAACTTTGCAGAGAAATACCACCCCGACAAAGCTCAAACAAGCCGCAATAGCTGGAATGACCAGACAATGTCATACTTCCGAAACATCCCGCGAAGAAGGCGGACGAGAAACTTTTTGGGCAGACTTTTAGTAAACCTCAAACCTGGTGATCCTCAACCAGGTTCAAAAGTAGGGAAAAGAGAAAATTAGTTTAAGTTTGTTAAATTTTCATTTACTTCAACTACTTAAGTGATTTACTTTGGATTTTAATATTAAGAAGTGTTTAATTATTTTATACCACCCCATAAATTGTAATATATATATTTTTTTACGCTTCAACAGGCCAGGAGGCCCAATTACAGAAGCGAAATACATCACAAAACACCCAGGCTTGAGTAAATTACATAGATGAATATTATGAGATAACCGGGATATGTCGATAACAATATAATTATGGGAACAGGTTAATTGTTTTCCCTTTAATTCTTATGGAAAAAATTTGGAACGCATATATAACATACACCGAGGTACTTACCGAGGAATTTTGTAAAAAAAAAACAAAGATGGGGGTTAGAATAATGGTTATAAAAGCAAATGATACAATATCCAAAAATAAATTGAATGCAGTCATCGATGATTACTAATTTATAATGTACTAAATTCTAGATTTTATAGGAAACATAGCCTATAAATTTACAGAAAACATGATTTTGGAAAGACTAGATACTTCAAAACATTTTTATTTGGATATTGCTGCCTTTGCTTTTATACTCCACATTTTATAAAGCTATGAATCAGGTCACTCAATTATTCCAATGTAAATATTGAGAGATTTTTGTTTTTGTTTTTCCGCCAAAGAAATCAAAAAATAAAATTTAAAATACTGAAGCTTATTTATTATCTCAGTTTGAAGCAATTCCCCTCTATTATCAGTTATAATATTCTAAGATAAAATAGACGGGATGCACATATTAATGTAAACGTTACTTCAATACAACTGTCAAATGTCAACACGTCTAAATTGACGGTGTACAATTTTAAAGCGTTTAACAGAGCTAGTCCACAACGCTTTACAGATTAATTTCCAACTATTTAGGTAATTTTTGACTCATAATTTTATGAATCAAAAATGTTCAATCAACAATGTCCTATCAATGGTTATAGATGTAAGCTACTTTAAAGTTCGCATTTTTTTTCATTTCTGACATATTCTTAAGACGTTGGACAATCACTAAAGTAACTTATATCGAATAATAAAAATTCATTCGCCTTAATAAAGATTAAATAAAATTATTAAGCCTCGCAGAAATTTGAATCAGTTTTTAGCAAGATTTTAATCACTTGATTGAAGTTACTTAAATGATAGGCCAACATTTTAAAGAAAATAAATCAGAAAGATCGAAAAAAATGCAATCTCTGAATTTGTTTATCTATATTGCTTGAACACTTTCGACTCACACTTTAAGCAGTAATCTACCTGAAACAATTTATTGACTAGTTCTGTTACCTGTAAATCTAGTAATTTGTCACCCGTACCAGTAATAAATACATTTTTAGTTTTCCTTTTCATTAAAATTAAATGAAATTGGATTATTCGTACGTCACACATAGAAGTACATATATACGTACTGGTCACAGTTCAAATAAGAAAATGAAACAACCAGGCAATTTCCGCTGCGGCAGTAAAGCTAGACTTACGGGGGAGACATCGAGTCTGCCGACTTGCGAGCGAAATGAACCCGGTAATCCTGGAGGAACTGGCACTGACGGGAGCGCGGATCCCAGTCTCTATCTACCCTTGCTTACAGAGTGGGAGTGAACGACCGCCAATATAGTATAATATCAAACCTTAAATATTTTTTGCAGGTAAACACTGTAGTAGGTGAGGAGGTTTGGATATTATGACATTTGAGTTCGGGGGATTTCGACAAATAGCAGGCGTACATATTACCATTTAAGAAAGACAATCGAATTTAATTTATAATAAAGTTAATTTATATCAATTATAATTATGTTACCACAAAATAAATTTGCTACATTTGAAGAAGAATTAGTATGTGTTAAGCCGTGCGTACGACGCGAATTGTTTCGTTGTGTTGGTGTTTATACCGTACGCGCAACCTTCACGTACTAATTCAATCGTCTCTAAACGAGACCTATAATACAGGTGCAAAAAATGTGTAAGTGAAACGTTAAAATATGAGGTATCAAGTAATATTTTTAAATACTGGCCCGAATAAAATATATAAAATTCAGTATTCAGAGATGACGAACGACCAAGGAATGAAAATCGAGCGTAGCGTCAATATAAAAAAAACTAATCAATCTTTAACTAATATTTATAAAATAAATTAAGCTAACAATTTTTAAATAACTAATCAAAATTCAATTTATGCGTATAATAAATACTGATATCTCTCTCTTGAATAACCGTGTGGGGGAGGTACCGCTCTAACATTCCATCGTGCTGTAGTTCCCGTCAGATAGAGGATAGGATGCCATATATTCATATATTGCTTGTTCCACAAACATAAATTCTGGTCTTCGATTTTGATCTTCATATTTATCGGGTGTATACCGTTCATCTCATCTGACATTTATAATTTCATTCACGATATAATTGATGATTAATGATTGGAGTAGTGGAGACACATAATAATCAGGATTATTGTGTATCGGAATATAATATCGTACTCAAAGTATGACGTTGTAAAAGTAAAAATACTAAATATAAAAAAATACGAAAGCAAATATTATACGTCTGTAAATTCATCGATCCCTCCTACCACCTAAAAAGTGTAAGGTGTTTTTTTTTAAAGATACAGAACTTTAAAATGAAATAAAATGGTGGTTATGGCCACGGTATTGACTTTATTAGAAAGATTTTATGCCATTGGTGTTTAAATGTAGGTTATTTTTTTAATAGGTTTGTTTTTCGAATTGGAAACACTTTTTTTTAATAAAATAGAGATGCGAACGCGGAATACTTGTCACATCAATATTCTTAATACTTTCAAATTAAGCTAAACGCTTGTGCTGTGAAAATAGGACTAACTTGCTGTTCTGGAGTGAGATTCGAACCCGCGACCTTTGGATCACGAGGCGAGAGTCCTAACCACAAGACCAACAAGCTATTCATATTTATACTCGATAGCCAAATTGACAACTGACAGTCGATTTGTGCTCAGTTTGGTTTGCCATTTCACCGTGAATATACTTACACCAGAACAACAAATTTATTTTTATGTTATGTTATGTATTTTATTTCATTTTAAAGTTCTATGCTTCTATATATATATATTAAATATAATACTATATAATATATATATATACTAATGTGTCTACTTTACCCGTTGTAATCTCTCGATAAACGTCAGTAAGGGTTCTACTTCGAGACATTATCTTATTTAAGTATTTCTGATTCTGTCCCTTCTGGTAACTCTAGCCTGGTAACTATAGCCATGAGCGGATTCTTTCGGTCAAGATCCAGTGCTAGTGGCCGTACACTGCAGTTGTCCTGAAAACTAATTTGTATAGGCACTACCAACTTTGCTCGCTGGCTGAGCTCCGCTTTTCTAAGTACGGGATAATACAGCTTGTGGCTCCCAACCTCCTATCTAATTGACTTTCTTGCTTTCCATCCTGAGATGTTATTACACCGAGGTACTTGAAACTGTTCACTTGTTTTACCCGTCTATTCTGGCACGTTGTTACATGTAGATCTTTGCTACTGCCAATCACTATGATTTTTTGATTTATCAGCGCTTAGCCTCATCCCTGTGCGATTTGTTTCCTTGTGCTTATTCAACACAACATATAAAAGAAAAATGAATATCGCTTACAAATATATGAAATACGTGCTGGAGGGATAGTGAAATACTAGAGTAATTGCAAATAACCTTTTTGTTTGTTACAATATTTAATAATTTATTAATTAATTCATTGTAAGCATTGAAAGTAAATTAAGAGGCAATTATCAATTTTCATTATGGAATATTTACTTAAGTAACATAAATTAAGTACTGTAGTATATAATTGGACGTAGGCACCAATATAAAGTAATCAATAAAATAAATACAAAGAGTAAATTACCAAGTCTTCGTTGTTTATCAAGTCATTAGAATCATATTCTACCAAAAAAATATATTTTAGAATATGCACAATGTAAAGTAGCTTGTTGGTCTTGTGGTTAGGACACTCGCCTCGTGATCCAAAGGTCGCGGGTTCGAATCTCAGCCCAGATTAGCAAGTTAGTCCTATTTTCATAGCACAAGCGTTTAGCTTAGTTTGAAAATAGTAAGAATATTGATGTGACACGTATTCCGTGTTCGCATCTCTATTTTAAAAAAAAAAAAAAAAAAATTTGATCTACCATAATATTGTTGCACCTCCTCTACCGTCTCTAGCTTCTAGACGCAAATGCCTAGATATCAAATTTCTTCACAATATATTAAATAATAATGTGGATTGTCTTGATTTATTATCATGTATTGATTTTAATGTGCCAACCCATCGTTCACAACATAAAACTCTTTTCTGACCCATCGATCATCTTTTTTCAAACCTTAATCTAACAAAAGTACTACGAAGAACGATAATTAAATTTTTTTTAAATGTTGGACAACAAATACTTATTATTATTCACAAATATTTGATAAGCTTGTATTCTCAAACATAATAACATAACACTATAATATTGATTCAAGGTTTAAATGCATACTGAGAAATAAAACAACACCAAAACATTATTCAATATGTGTGCAAAATGTTTGGAATAGCCTTAAACATGTATTTAGTTGAATCATATATATTAAAAGAAACAAAAAATATTATGAAAAACAAGCTTATTGAAATATTACGCTTACAGTTTTAAAAAAATCATGAATAAATAAGTAATTCGACAATATATTTAATCAGTCATTATCAACGTGACATAAAAAGCATTGAGGAAATGACAAATCCATTTCTAAGATTCAACAAGATTGTAGACCACGTTAGGCTCTGTTACTTATATTATTTATTATACGGGTATATATAACAGAGCTAGTCCACAAAATTTTACAGGTAGATAAAACTTAAATTATAAATTGAAAACGTTCAATTTCAATAGTTATGGAGATAAGTGATATCACAATTTGCATTTTTTTTTAAATATTACTGACTTATTATCTCTGAAACGTTGAACTATCATGAAAGGAACTTATAATATCAAATTTTGACACAATTTTTATCAATTTATTTGTCTGGTATCTAAGCGGATAAATTTTTAACATTCCATATAAGATACTTTCATGATACTCTGTTTTACAGTACGTAAGTCAGAAATATAATTATAATTTTAAAAAATGCAGACTTTAAGATTGCTCATCTCCATAACTATTGATATTAGAACATTTTCGACTCATAATTTAGGTAGGAATCTTACCTTCAAAGTATTGTGGACTAGCTCCGTTACACCCGTAAAATGATTTAGGTAACAGAACTTGGTGTGGTCTACGATCTTGCAATTTCTTAAAAATGGGTTTGTCGTTACCTTCTAAATATAAGAAGACAGTGATTAATAGTATATGCATCTTAACATTTACTGAATACATTAGATTAAAACCTATAGAATATATAAAAAGGTTAATACGAGTGCTCCTGCCTCTCTCACCCGTTGAATAAGGGAGTGTGCATAATATTTCTGGTACAGTTCATAAATTCATATTCTCGTTAAATAATATCAAGTAAGGTAAAAATGGTAATGTACGTTAACACAGTATCCAAACCATGTGAGTGGATAAAGGTGAAAATACAATAACACCGAAAAGTGGAATGTCCTGGAATGAACCTTGCTGACCCTCAGGGATGTACAATATGCAAGAATGAGAAAGAGGTGATGATTGTGTTCCAGAATAAAAGGCAACATTCTATTTTTCATTCTACATCTCTGCCAATTTATTATGCGTGTTACAAATTCCTCCATTACTTTTTTCTTTGACCATATTTGCCTGGTAATGCTGGGAGACAACAGGTATCATCTGGAACGTTTATTTATCCCTCATGAAGAAACTGCTGAAAGATTAAACCTCAATATCTGGATCCACCCTGAGACCCGCGTATGGAGCGCTCATCTTTGGAATATACTCAATCCTTCATGTACCTGAGTATAATTACAAAACTGAGATGCATTCAGGCCGAAGCTACCGTCAAGAAATACCATTAATTGATTTGTAGTATACGGTTACCTGGAGTCTATCTAAGAATTCCAAAACAAAATTCTGCAGAGAGAATTAAGCGTATGTCTTATAAAGTATACTAAAAAAAATACTTTGAATAATTAAGAATAACCATCGAAAGTGCATCTGCACAAACACAGAGTTTGTAAAGGCCTTCCAACAATCAAATATGTCAGCTATAATAGGGATTAAGATGGGCAGATGTCAGAAGTGACCACTCCAGAGCACTCCGTAAGGTCTACGAAGGAATACCAACGGAGACGAGTGGAAAATGCAGAGGCTGAGACAACAACTCAAGATGAAGTGATGATTGTACGGTTGACCACGGATGTGATAGTGACTTTTAACAAGTATGCAGAGGAGTATATTTGATAGAGTTATTTGATATTAACATTAACAATCTTTAATTAATACACATTTCATAATGTACATTTAATATTAATTTACATTTACATTTAATACACATTTCATGTACTAAAATGTCATTATAAAATTGTGTAAATATATATAAAAAAAAAATTGCAAGGGACCCAATTACTGAAGCAAATCTGATCTCCATCACAAGAATATTAAATGGATATAATATACTGTTAAGAAACATTTATTTTATTACCTACTGAAATCATTTATGATGTACATACCTACACTGTGCATAATTTCAACATTCTGTTTAATTTATGATCTAATCAATATATTGCAGTATATCTGGAAAAAACCCATTATTATTGGTGTTTTAGTATACCTGAATGGTAAATTACATCCTAGAGACATTATTCACAAATTTATCATGAAAGTACCAAAATCAAGAACAAAGAAAATCATGGAAATGCAAAAATGAACACTAAAAATTATATTTTTAAGTATGACAGGCGAGAAAGGATGAAATCTTTGAAGTATGTAGCTGATGACAACTGAACTATGTCTAAACGTCAGTATTAAAAATGAATAAAGAATCAGTTTCCAATTCGACCTATTAATAAGACAGCATCAACAGTGTAATTCGTTAACGAGAACATAAATGTGTGCCAAACTAAAAATAAATCTGTCTTCAAATTCATCATGAGGTTTGAGAGGTTATGTAAACAAAAATATTTCTCTCACACAAAAACAAAAGACCTACCTTGAAATATCCGCCCTGGTACAGGGTGTCAGGAGGGCCGAAAATCGCCACTTCCCATTCGAAAAGATTTTCCTCCCCTACTAACTTGACTCTAAATCCTTCGACTGGTTCCTCCTGCAAGCTCTTGTACTCCAGGGCCAGCGCTCTGAGGGCTGAACTAGACGGGGTAACAGACATCTTTATGTGATAATATTATTTTCCAATAATGCTCACGGAATTATAACACACGGTGTGTTTCACCGCGATCAATGCCGTGCCACCAACACTTTCACACACAATATCAATTCCCTTTCTACACTGATGATCTTTCACAATGTATAAATTTTCTACTTTAATTGTGCAAACATAACGCCAACGCGAGACGATCTCGATCACGGGATAAGATTATATATCACACACTTTAAAAAGCCAATACTGTTTGGATATCGACGGTAATAACAGTACTCTGCGTTTAAAATAGGTGATCTATAAAGCCTGAACGCGCCGAATGCGGGCAAACGAATAAAATAAACAGTGTATCGGGACAGCTACAGCGTACTGAACGGAACAACTTCAAGGAAAACAGCTGTTATTTCCGTGTTCAACTGCGCAAGTTTTTGCGCAGGTACATATTGTTTTTGTTTAACGGCATCTATGAATGAACTTTGTAAACATTGAGTACTTTATCATTTAATATATAAAATGGTTTAATATATTTTTCAATAGATGTCTCTATCAATGTGTCATTTTCTGAAAGAAGATTATATAAATGTTCAAGATATTTATCAATAGATGTCTGTAAATAAATTTATATAAGTTAATGTTTTAGCTCACAGAGCTCTCAAGGTCCTGTGGCGCAACGGATAACGCGTCTGACTACGGATCAGAAGATTCCAGGTTCGAATCCTGGCAGGATCGAAATCTTTTTTTTTTCCAAATAGCCATGTAACAAAACCCTTTTCTTTGTAGTTTTATTATATACCTACCTGCCTAATAGTTATATTTATCCTTTCTGAAATGACCTGAAAATTAAAAATGGCTTCCAGAATAATAAAAATCTTAATTTTAATTTCGTAACAGATGGACGACCATTATTTGTTACTGCGTACCTAAGATAAAAATAGTCATTTTTCTTTCTAAAGCGCTACTCAAATTATCGACTCAAAGATTTTTAACATAGGCCCGAATACAGATACAATACTTAGTAATACGTAATTTGCAGTACAAAATAACATTTTTAAAGCGTAGCTTAACCTTTTAAGTATTGAATGTATTCGAGCGAATTAACCATCCATTCTCAGCATTAAATATACATAATAACGGTTATATACAACTAGCTAAAACAGGTCAAAAATGGCTTTATAAATTCGAATTAAATTAATTAATTATATGTATATTAATTTGTCATTATTGGTCATAACGAAAATTGGGGGGGGGGGCGTGTACTCACGCGCGGTAGAAGTTATACTTCTTTGGCATGATTATGGTAGATAATTGATATTTACGTATTGATTAAACATGTATCTATATTAATATAAAAATATGATGTCTAGGGAGATGCTTAATATAATTGATAACACTTAAATATAGTTAAATTATTAAAATTTGTTTTTGAAGTGTAACTGCTGGTTTGCGATGACTAAAATAAGAGATATATGATTTCTAATCGACACGACGCGACTCGACTATTCGAGGACATATATCGCCGTAGCATCGCAGTCATATGATGCGACGTATCAAAAAACGTGTCCATTTTCAAAAATAGTCCCCATACCCAAGTACACATCCATTCTATGTTTAATCGATTTTTGGCCTATTCCACATTCGAAAGTTTTTAAACTGTGCAACGTCGAGTCGCATTGAATGTCGAATGAATGAATGAATGAATGTGTTTTTTGTTTTGAAAACCAATATCTGACAATTAGAGTCCATTCACTTAAGATGAGCCACTTCCATTAGTGTGAGTAACAGTCCGTTTACAAAATCTCGTAACATTCTTTTTTTGAGTAAATGACAACTCAAAAAATAAATATTATTGAAGTTGGTTTAAAAAAAGAATACAATTTCACAATTCACAGAGGCTATTACTCACACTAATGCAAGTGGCTCATCTAAAGTGAATGGACTCTACCTGCGTAGTTTTTGCAAAAACATCGACAATAACAAGAAATATAGAAATCTGTATGAAAAGGCATTTTTTGCATTTCGATTATGCAACGATTACGATTACGATTACGATTTGCAATAATCATAATTCAATAAACAGTTCTAATTTTCAATTCAATAATCAATCATTCGTCAGCTTTTGAATTGAACATCATTATCATTAGTACTTGATCTAAGATGGTCGACAATACACTAATATTTGTTTGTAGGAACATAGGACTATTGTCTTTTTTTTTGTTTTCCATGTCAATCGCGATATTTGTTCGGCCGAAGGCCATCCGGAGTGACTCTCCCCTGGCTACATGGCTTGGAACGCGACGACAGATGTCGCATGAGTATGATAGTTCTCCACTTCGCATTCTGACCTTGGAGCGTCGGCGGTGACGTTTTTGCGCGCCGCATTGTTACGTTAGTGACGGACATTGTTACATAGAAAATTATTCAGGCGTATACAGTAGCTAGCATTAGATTAAAATGTTACGACTTACCACGTGGACAAGACTTATGAACATTGACAGATATATAAAATGTATTACAAATATACTAATTGACCACAATGTTAGGGCAGGACCTATATGTGGACCCGTTAATTATTATTTGTTTATGGTATTAATTAATTATTAATTCACCCGAGGACGACATCTATGTAGACTCGAGAAAACTCGTTTTCTACATCTCTTTTTTTCATCACACGTTTTGTGATATCTGTGACAAAGGGAATAAATAATATCAGATTCAGATTCTTTAACCATAGGGAAACATCTCCTTGGTTGATTGCGATTTAGACCAAGTCTCAGCTAGAGACTAAACACACGGGTTTTAATATTTTTGGAACACACAACGCACACCTACAAAGAATCTTAAGGTCGTGACCTCCAACTTACCCCGAAATGTTTCGAATATATATAAATACATACGAATAACGAATAAAAGACACAGGTCTAAAAAAATCGATTCATTCTCATCATTCAATTTTCAAACCAATTTAGTGTTGCTACACGTATAATTTAAACTGTTAATTTATTCTTCTGAACATATTCTGGTGAAAAAGAGATCACGTTATCAGAAAGGTAGTACCACATTATCAAAGGTCACTGTGTACCATGAACTAGGGGGTCACCCAAACGGTACCACGATCCGCCATGGTACATTTACCCAATTCCCTTGCACAGTTCAACGTTTCTTTTCAATAGATTTTGAACACCTCGTAAGGTCTATAAAAAGATCCACCCCTTCATCGCTATTAGGGAACGGAAAATTAAAGTTAAAATTTCGGTTTTTACATCATTTTAATAAATCATCGAATTATTTTACCTTTAATGGCCTGTATCCACGGATAAGATTTTTATGAAAAGTTCGGCTCGAGACAATCTCTGAGACAGATTATACTTCCATGAAATTCTACGTAGTCCACGTAAACTTACCAAGATACAATGATTCGCATCTCGCGACTAACTTCAAGCTTGTTGTATTTATTTATTTATTTACGGGAAACTAACAGTACAAATAAAAATCAGATTACACATGAATATTAAATAATATACAGACCACCTTACAAGTTTCCACAGAATTAACATGTTATGTATTAACTTATAGCAACAATAACTTATGTTACACAAAAAAATGAAAGGTTTAATTAAGAACAAACCATGAGAGTCAAAGAATTAAAGGTAAAAAGGGAATCAGGAATGGGGAGGAAAGGACATATCTACTTAGTAAAAAGGGGAAGAGATAAGAAGAGCAAAATAAATACCTACAACATAAAGATATCTGATCAATACATCTGCATATACCTACATATACGGGGTCTGGCAAAAGGAAGAAGATGTATTAAAAAAAGAGAGAAAAGGTTTATGACTGAGGTGAATATCCAAGAGTTTTAAATTCATAAATTGATGAAATGAAGAGATCCAAGTCGCCGAATATATTGTTGAACAAATTAGTCGAACGATATATAAAAGAGTTTTGCCGTCAAACATCTAATATTGATCCGTTGACCATTGATGTTCAGTTAGTTTGATGGGTGAATTTCAATTCTCCTGCAGAAATTAAATCTGGACTAGCAATACAGGATGATGCAATTTTCAGAGCTGTCAAAGAAAATGGAGTATGGCGTAGCACTTTACGACCTGTGTACTAAACCGAAAGCCACAAAATCAAAAAAAAAAAACAAGCGAATGATGCTCGATCCTCGATGACTGCGCCATGAGACCCAATTAATTGTGTTTATTTATTTCCAGATATATATGGCTTAATAGCCTTTTACATTGTTGTTTGTACAAAATGGAGTGTAGATATATACAAAATGTAGTACATATGATACAGCAACAAGTGTGTACATTAAATTTCTTTGATACTTACATTGTTTTCAAGAAAATTATAAAAATAAAAGTATAAATGAAGAAATTAATAAAGAAAATAAAGCAATTGAATAATTACAATATAAACAACAAAAAATATAGAGACCGGAAACACATTTGAAGAAATGGATAGAGAAAATAAAATAATAAAGTATCTTCTTCAAATATAGCAAAATTATTTTGTGGTGCCATAATTATAATTTATATAAAATAACTTCGTAAACACCACTTTTTTATTGAAAAAAAAATTCAACACGTTTCGAAGCCAATGACTTCTTCGTCAGGATAACAACAATAAAATTTAAAAACCGAAGTATATATAATCAAAATATTTAAAAAGTCATATATGGAAAATGAATAATATAAAGTACCTACTTAACATGAAAATAAATTTAAAAGATAACTATTTGCAAAAAGGACCTGATTATTTATTACAAAGTTATTTAATATAAAAAATAATAAAGTATCATTGTGTTAGAAATGGAAAAAACAATAAAACAGAAGAATAATAACCTAAATTACAAGATTTATGTAGAAACAGATGAACTAATTTGATGATAGAGGCTCCTTCAAGCGCTTTTTAAAACATATTAATTAAAACACGTAATGTAGCGAAACACTTCACAAAAACGCCGAGACTTGAGAAAATCACGTAGACGTAATATGACCTCTCCAGGGATCCAACCTGAAACCTTTGATATGAGAAGCCATTCCTACTGGACTACGGGGACCGCCATTTTTTTATGATTTTGAATAGATCGAATTCGTCTTTTAAATTCAGCTTTTATTTATCATTATTTATCAACATTTGGCCCACTTCTTGACCAATAATCGTCCATAAATTTGGGAGAGAGACGTTTTCTGGGTGACAATACAATAATAATTCATTAATTTTTATAAAAAGAAGATCAAGGTTCACGCTTTTGATTTTATTGATATACTGTGGTCGCTCTTAGTACTGTGGCTATTAAAAAAGCAGCCTTTTAGTAATTTTTTATAAAACCATGTTTTTTAATAAATACAATTCTATTCAGTTCATATTATACATTATTTTTAATTGCGGCCTATTTTTAGTAATACAAAAACAAAATCATGAAAAACAATGTTCATCTATTAATTTTTGGGATAGTAGTGTTTATGGTTTAAGATTCCAGCAAATTCCAAAAACCCAAAATTTTCACCAAACGCAATTTCGTTCGCGTGATTACGCCCAACCAATATTTAAGATGATTACATCAAATACTCTAATGACTTTTACCTTTTAGCGTAATTACTTCATTTTCGGTTCCAGTGTAATTTTATTAAAATATTTTAAAATGCTTTGCTATGTCCCCACCGATGATACGAAGTTGGCGTGCAATATGCTCCATCGATTGTTTTACATTTCATTGAAACTATTAATCTGTGTCACGTGTTCAATACTCAGGTTCGTGTCATTACCTTCCAGCGGCGCTGCCAGCATTTACTGGAGGCTTTCATGTGAGCCTGTGTGTACAATTTTATTCCAGTGATGATATCATATTGCCAAGTATGTGCGGAGGAGACGAAGATCGCCGAAGTGCTAAATAAGGTTAATGCAGACCAGAGAATACCTATTTACGTATGTTCGTCTTCGGACCACTCCTGATATCTGTCCGCCATTATTTCCTGGATTTTAATAGATATATTAAATGATCCTTTAAATAGCAAATACTATTTACTTTTCATTTTAAAACTGTATAAGAAATATATTTTTAAAAAAAATCATCATCGTCACTGTTCGCTCTACAACCCCTGGTGTGTCTTGACCTCCTCAAGATACTTCCTCCACTGGTATCGGTCTTGCGACAGTTTTAGATCTCCAGGGCAGATATGGCTTTGAAAATTAGAAGTCATGCAGGTTTTGCCTTGGAAACTGCAGCTATCAATGTTTTTGATACCCCACAGCAAAGGCTTCCTAGACTAGCGAACAGATACGAGCTACTTGACGTTTTTTTCACCAATTATATAATATTTAAACATATTTTAAAAGGTGTATTGAAAGACTACTGTTATTCGTCAGATTGAACTTAAATAAGTGGATTATATTTCAGTTGCTAATGGGGTGAGATAAGATATATTATGCTTAACTAAACTTGTGCCATTGCTTTCTACTTTATATTAATTTTTTTTTGTATTGTATTATGCTTTCTTTAAGTTTCTGCTTTTGCTATATTACATTTATCATTTATCTAGCTACTGCTATGTATTTGCTTTCCACTTTATATTATTATATTTTTTTGTTTATATTTCATGGGCAATCACTATGTATTGTTAAAAGTGTTCATTAATTTAATGTACATTATACTTTATCATTTGTAAAAGCCCTGAAGAGCATTAATTTATAAACATTAAAGCGTTAATTAATAAATAAATACAAATAAAAAAAACATTGTCGCCCATCTTAGTTTTCATCTTCTAAGCTCCTTCGCCCTGTTGGTACAGTAGCCGGCAAACATCTTGAAATTCTGCGGCGTAGTGGGAGAATGTTTGCGCATCTACCTTTCTACCAACGAGACCCAAATTTCGTCTTCTGCGCATTCCCCCACTTAGCCAAAGAATTTCATGAAGTTTGCCGGCAACTGTATTGTATTTAGCAGGTACTTCGGGGCTTGTTGGTCAGTCATTTTCTCCACATGGCCCAGCCATCAAAATCTTCCCTATTTTATAAATTCTGTGATGCTTATCTCCTTAAACAAAGTATAGAGCTCACATACAACATTGTTGTACTGTCTGCGCCAAAGTCCACTGTTCACAGAGATAGTACAGAATAATTAAATAGTATAGAGAAAAGTAAGTAAAGTAAAGAACAGTGGCGAAGAGATATCAACAAAATGACAGGGAGACACCAATAAGAAAGGTCCACGTAGAAGGTGGCTTACCCGTTTTCAGACGCACGCATCTCTTTAGTTGCAGGACCATGCCAAGTTTCCCCAATCATCCTAGTCGTAGACTTCCCTATCTTGCGCTTTTGGAATAGCAGCTCCACCCTTTTGATTCCGGTCCAATCACGCTCGTTCCTCAGCCAAGATGCCCACGTGCTTGTCTCCTACCAACTCCCCAACGTCCTTTGCTTTTCATTTTATTATAAGTCACACATGTTGGTACCTTGACACGTAACCACGCTATTAAATTTTTAGCTGCTTGACCATGGACAGAGTCCCTGTTCGTATCCTTTTTCTTCTACGGCCCTACAGTTAGATCCCAGGGTGGAATTTGACTTCCTCCACAAATGCTCTCCCCTGACTCCATTCTCTGGCCATTCTTTTGCAGTTATCTGACCTTCCCATCCTATTTCAGTCCCCATCCATACCACACTTTAGGGCCTATAAATTGATGAAGATGTATACATTATCATCTAGGAGCCATAAAATGTGATGATTATTTCTTATACTTGTAACAATCGTTATTTCGAATCTCTGTCTGGAATCAGGTTGGAATTATAGGAACAACACTGATGATGACTAGCCGCTTATGAAGTCCGGGCGCCAGAGTATAACACGTCAATCAGCGCACGGCTCATGTTATACTCGAGGGTCTTTATTAACTATCATTTTATGTCTTGATTTTTCACGGGTTTATGCCTATTTTAAGCTTGGAGTCCTCCAAGCTTAAAATAGGCGTAAACCTTTATTCAAACCTTAACCAAAATTCTTTATCCTTCTTCTTTCTTTTCTTCTTTTTCAATTTTCTACTATGTCGCATAATTTACTTTAGGTTCATTTATTTTTTAGTATTTTGCGTTCAATAACTACTAATTTGCTTCGTCGACTAATGATTTCGAACCCATCAGTCGTTTGCAGCCAAAGAAGCATTTATATCCAGCGCGAAGGTGGATTTTTCAGTTCTTGACATATATGACCAAAATAATCAATTCTCGCTGCTTGATCATGGACATTTACTCCCTATTAGCATCAGTTCTTTTCGATACTTCAGAATTGGTGACAAAACCAGTCCACCTTAGACTCCACGTTTCAACGCCATAGATCGATATTAACCCTATATAGCATCTGAGGGACTGGCGATAAAAACTTGATATCCCACAAAATGCCAAAAACTGCTATTTCTGTCCAATGCAAACCCCTACACTGTATTGTATATCTCGTATAAAAAGTATCTCATAGTAAAATTTCGCCGTAATACTGGATTTCCATGGTAACCAAAGAAATATCTTTAATTTAATTTAATCTATATTTCTTAATTTATTTATAATACCTACACTATCATCAGGCGCGTGCATTGGGAACATTACAGCATGACTTTTTTGTAAACGAATATTTTGGGAAAAAAATAGAAATTAAATATTTATACGACAGATTATTATGTTATATCAAAATATGAATACTGTGATAATAATTGTGATAGAAATATTACGAAATATATGTTGTATTCCTATTTTTTTTCCAAATAATTGGTTACGTAAAAGTCATGCTGCGATGTTCCTACTGCACGCCCCTGACTATCATAAACTAATATTAACCATGCATTAATTCAATTTAGTATAAAAATTATATTATTTTATTCTGTGATGTGGCGCCTGCATTCCTTCTTAGACCCGAATTCAGAGTCAATGCTTAGATGATTTAAAGGTTAAGTAAGGTACGCCTTAAAATCGTAATTTTCAGTACAAGGGCGTACCCTTTAAATCATCTAAGTATTGACTGTGAATTCGGGCCATAGACATGATAATATTTATTAAGATAAATTATAGAAGTCTCACGGAGACGAATCTATTTATATGGGAAAACGTGTTTGGAAGTCTTTACAAGGTGGCTAAGGGCTTATGACCTGTATGGGCTGACTTAATTGTTCACTCTATACAATACAAAGTTCACCAATTCCATCGTAAGAATATCCACACATTATCACATTTTTTTAAAGTTGTATGTATGTTCCAAATCTGAAAACTTTCATATTTTTGATGGGACTCTGGTAGAGACATCTATGGCCCTTCCCATGACATAGAATACATAAATTTCTCAACTGTTATTGATACCTCTATTTTTTAAAGTATTTTCCCATAGGAATAGCTACGTCTCTGTGAGACTTCTAATTAATAATTATTAATAGACTTCTTAATTAATAATTATCCCTCTGTGGACAAAATTCATTAATTGTGTTCTCAAAATATACATAAAAAAGTATCGTTTGTATTAAAATATTTCTCTGGTAGATTATTTTATTCATGTAATCATTTGTAATACCTAAATACATTTTTGTAGAATTCTTTTCTTTTTATTTGGATATCTTATTTCGTTTGAATTTAAATCCATTTGAATCATGTAGGTACATGAATAATATGTGTTATAATATTTTGAAGTATTTTGGCATTCTATCATTTAACATTTTATGCATGAAAATCATTGTGTTTAGCTTTAGATTTTCTTTCACGCTGAACCAATTTAAATCTTTTTTTTTTTTTAATTTTACAACATATCCTTGGAATGATTCTCGTCCCTATGTTTTGTTGAAATTCCAATTTTTTTATATCTCTTTCATTAATCGAGTACAAAATAGTGGGATCCAGTTTGATAAAGAATAATCTTGCTATCCCATTTGATGAATAACTTACAATAAAGCTATGAAATTACTAATAAAACTATAAAATATCTCGGAATGGTGAATGATTAAACTAACTTAAATCACTTAAAATCTTACACACGGTTGTTGTTCTTAGTAAATTAGAATATTCACTATTAGTTAGATCCCATTCCTTGTATAGTCCACTAATTGAAACTGGAAAGAGTTAAACAAACATTTTTAAGATTTTCTTTCTTAATATAACTAACCTGTCGTGTAAAAAAACTTTGAGCGATTTAATATTTTTGTATATTTTGTATAAAATGGCAAACTTGACGTCCTGGATATCATATAGTATCCTTACACGAAGCACTGGATCTTTGGCTTTGTTTCATACAAATTCAGTCAAATTGATATACGAGCGTTCTATAGTTCAATTTATAAGTACATTGAGATATATAGTACAATTCATGAGGTTATTTGAGTATAAATCTTGTTGTCGATTTAATTTTCTTACCAATAACGTCTTATATTAATTCTATTGTAGATTATGCGCCTGCGTTTATAGACATTTAATATAAAAACCCGAAAATCACTTAAAATACATATAAGGTAATAAAACACTTGTAGAACATGAAGTTGTTACGTTATAAATTAAGATTATATTAGGTCCTTACATATGAAATTCACGTTTTGCCGTACTGGCAAATTTGATCTCAAATATCTTCTCTTTGGTTAGGAATTCCAAATCCAAATTTATACAGCTATTTACTCATGTATTTGTGTTTTGAAAATTATAATTCATTTGTTTTTTCCTCAATTGTTTTTTTCTTTGCGTCACTCAGTTTACAAAATGAAAAACTTGAAATATCGCGTTATTTACGAGTACGAGTTCCACCGTAGCACCAGGCTGCAGAAACGGCTCGAAGGATTAATGATGTGTATGGCGACGGTGCCGCAAAAGAAAACACAGTGCGTTTTTGGTTCCAACGTTTTCGTTCTGGAAATTTCGACCTGCAGAACAAGCCCCGTGGACGGCCGGAGACCAAAGTTTGATAATGAAGAATTGAAGGCTATTGTGGAAGCGGATCCATCGCAAACCACATCCGAGTTAGCTGCAGGCTGCGGTGTTAGTGATAAAACTGTTTTAATCCACTTGAAGCAAATTGGTAAGGTGAAAAAGCTTGAAAGGTGGGTACCTCACGAATTGAGTGAAGCAAATCAACAAACGCGCGTTGACTGCTGCGTTGCATTACTCAACCGGCACAATAATGAAGGGATTTTAAATCGAATCATTACCTGTGATGAAAAGTGGATCCTGTACGATAATCGGAAGCGCTCATCGCAATGGCTGAACCCTGCCGAACCAGCCAAACCATGCCCCAAGCGAAAATTGACTCCAAAAAAGTTACTTGTGAGCGCTTGGTGGACTAGTGCTGGTGTCGTTCACTACAGCTTTCTTAAATCTGGCCAGACGATTACGGCAGATGTCTATTGTCAGCAACTGCAAACCATGATGGAAAAGCTAGCTGCTAAACAATCGAGGCTGGGTAATCGCTCTAGGCCACTGCTGCTTCATGATAACGCTAGACCACACACTGCACAACAGACGGCTACCAAATTAGAGGAGCTTCAATTGGAATGTCTTAGACATCCACCGTACTCTCCGGACCTTGCCCCAACAGATTACCATTTTTTTCGAAATTTGGATAACTTCTTGCAAAGGAAAAAATTCAACTCCGATGGGGCAGTCCAAACCGCCTTCAAAGATTTTATCGATTCCCGTCCGAATGGTTTTTTAAGTAAAGGGATCGATGAACTACCTATGAGATGGCAAAAGTGCATAGATAGCAATGGTACATACTTTGATTAAATAAATATATTATAATTAAAAAAATCGGCTTTATGTTCCTCCCATACTAAACGTCAATTTCATATGTAAGGACCTAATATATACTTGTGCAATCTTACCTCGGTAACTGTAAATATGCCATACAATTTTCAGGTGTATTCTAGTGTATGTGTTAAAAAATATCATATATACATTAAAAAGAATATTGCTTCATACTCTACTTTAAGATATAGAATTCTCATTACCAGCGGCGACGTCTATACATATATTTCATGGGAATTACAAATTTTAGACCTAAGATGGTAATGTATAATGTGTGGTTGATCTTATGGTGGAATCGGTGAACGTCGCATAATGTAAATTGATCACTTAAGCCAGGTCGTAAGCCCCGTGGCCACCCTATAAAGACCGCACTCGTTTCTCTGCACAAGTTTCTCGTATAAATAGCTTCGTCTCTGTGAGACAATCTTTACTGATAAATGTAAATGTATACTTGAAGATTTTTGTCAATTATAAGCCACAAATGTGCAATAATGCATTAAATATCGACATATTAGGTTTTTGTAGATTCAAATTTTTAGAAGCCATTTTCTCAGTTCCATGTTTTTTGGGTTGGCTGCTTTCTGCATAATTACGTCCAATTGATTCAGCTTCTCATCTTATATTCCAAATTAATTACATTTTATCGCATTCGTTCCTTGTTCTTCGGAATTCATACAGGATTATATGAACAAACTATTTCCTCTGAATATTGCAGGCAGCCCTGCACAGGGGATGTATGGAAACACGTTGTATCGAGGGATGGTCGTGCAGGGTGGTTTTCGCGTCAGTACTTCCCGACGCCCGTTAAACGACGGCGTCCGCCGCCGCGGCGCTCTTCCGCCGTCCCTGCTCGTTAAACTAAACACCCACTGCCCGTTTGTCTTTCGCTAACTTGTATAATTTGAAACATTATATATATCCACGAATTTATCATATATCCGGAACGAAAAAATGATATTTGAAATTGGTAAGTTTTTAAAAATTTTAAGTATTAAAAATTTCCATTGAATTTAAAAAGTTATTAGTAGTGTGAGGATGTATATGGGTGGGAGAGGATTTCCTATTATTGGTGTGGTAGGTCCAAAGGGAAGAAAGGTAGCTCTGTCTGGTAGATCTGAGTGGGACGTAGCAGGATAGCAAAGTTGCGAATAATTCGGAAAAAGACGGATTGATCTGATGATATTCGCACAATTTTCGAGGCTGTAAAGTTTATGAAATTGTGTTGAGTCCAAATAGTTAAGATTCAAATTAATTTTGAAGTTGAATGTTGAAATTTTCTGGAGTCCATGGTTCGTGAATTGCAGGACAGTCGATGGTGTTAGTGACATGTTAATGATATCCTTTTGTCTGGTGATGTGGATAAAATATCTGAGGACTCGTAATCGTACGTTGTGAATGTAGGCCTCTTTACATTTAAGAAAGACAAACCCGTAATATACCCGTAAACACCAACACAACCAAACAATGTGCTTATTCTATTGTCTTTCTTAAATGAAAAGAATGTGAAAAGAATGCTATTTGTGATGTAATGATGGATGTTTAATTTTTCACGACGTTTATATCAAAGCGTATACGTGGGTTGCAAAGCCATACATATTTTCTGTGTAATCTGTAATGAGTATGATATATTTTTTAAGTACTCATGAGAAAAAGCAACATGATAATGCGCTCATAATAATGTTAATTTTATCCGGCTGTTTTAACCTTTTTAATGATTATTATTTATCTGTTATAATGGCGGATACAGAAACGTAAAAATGCATGGAATGCAAACCTTACTAAATCAAAGATTCCTTTTCTTGAACGGCCCATCTCATTAACTTCCGCCCTTATAGACATTCCATAGATCTGGGAGTTGACGCCTGAAAAGAGTATTATTTTGTTATACAATTCAATCTTATTGGCAGAGAATCTTACCATTTGTATGTCCTTCGATG
The DNA here is from genome assembly GCA_016648135.1 of Agrypnia vestita. Classification (NCBI taxonomy): domain Eukaryota; kingdom Metazoa; phylum Arthropoda; class Insecta; order Trichoptera; family Phryganeidae; genus Agrypnia; species Agrypnia vestita. The sequence continues at coordinate 24,718 of JADDOH010004218.1, forward strand.
AGTCCACTGTGAGATGCTTCTTCGTGTTATCTTTCCCCAAATAAATTGTTAGGTCTATCATTGATATGTAGTTCCCAGTGACGCGCAGCGCATACAAGCAAAAAACTGTGCATTAGTAAAGATTCTGGGAAACAAATATAAATTAAATCGATTTTAAATTCTAGCCGTAATTAGTCCTATGGCTAGATGTTTTATTTCCGACGTTTCTGTATCCAGCTTCATGTCAATTCATAATTTATCTCACTTGTTTGCGCCCAACAAATTTGTTCCATAGATCTAGTCAAGTCGAGAAAAAACTCGTCCTGAACTGTGTATTTTAACTCATCTAATATGTCTGCGAGTTTTTTGTAAATGACGAGTAAATTTTTCATATTATTAGCGTATTTCTTCGAAAGGTCCAATGTGACGTGAGAACTGCGCGCACGACACTTGCAAAAATGACATTTTTTACAAATTCCACCCAAAACTTTTTGCAAGAATTCTATTTCTCTTTTCAATGGTGAATTTCATCTTCCATCTATCAAATCATAATGATTATGTTGAGTGTGTTTGTTATTTTCTTCTTTTGTTATTGTTATCTGAATTGCTGAGTTTGACAATCGCATAAATTCAATTCGTTTCTATTTACGTTAATTAGTTTATTGTAATTTATTAAGAAACTTCGTACAATGTAGGTTTTTGAACATTTTATACGTAATATTAAAATGTTTATTTACGACGACGTTGCCATCGATGATATCATAAAATGTTTGATTTATTTTGTGAAAAGAAACGTATATCTAAAATTAATATTATTCCCGTTTTAATTATATATAAGTCATCTTCAAATATATTGAAATTTTTTTCCATATTACCTACTTATATATAAAATATTTATTTATTTAGAAAATCCTTGTTTACAATAGTTCTTTATATACAGTTTAAAAAGTACAAAATATGTACATACCGATATATAAATATTTTTAAATATAGGTATGTATATAGTCGGTCACAGCATAACCTAAGTTTATACCCACTGCACGCCGCTGATAGTTCATATATTTATACGATGAAGACATAGTCCATAGTGTGCGCAGAACGTGTCACCAACGCCACATCTCAAAAGCTTCAATACTTCTACTATTACCTTCTTTTCCTTGCCTTTTTTCTTTTTCTTCTAGGTTCTAACCTAACCTAACCTAACCGATTCGACAGACGACGGCTTTCATAACAATATTTTTATATGTAGTCCTGAGAATAGAGTTACTGAATTTTTTCAATATCCTACATATAAAAATATTGTTAAAATATATACTGGTGTATGAAAGGAGTTAAAATATTTAAAATACTGATTTTCAGGCGTATTCTAGTAAATATGTTATATAAATAGGAAGAGTATGGTATATAAATGGAATGTGTGGGATTGCACGAACCTCCACACATTCTGGAATAAAGTTATATTTATTTATTTATTATTTATTTATATACATTAAAAATACTATTGCTTAATACTTCACTTTAAAAATATAGAGGTATCGTTATTAGCTGCGAAATCTATGTATAACTAGTTCATGAGAAAAGACTTCAGATGGCTCTAACATATTCCATTCAAATAAATGAAAGATTCTCAGATTTGGAACATGTAAAGAACTTTAAAAAAATTGATAATATGTGGAAGTTTTTACGATGGAATTGGTGAACGTTGCATTGTGTAGAGTGATCACTTAAGCCAACTTATACAGGTTGTAAACCCTGGCCCACCGTATAAAAAAGACTTCTATACACGTTTCTCTATCTTAATTAGCTTACGGTTCTTCTTCCAAGATGTACCTACATGAGCTCTTTCTTTCAGGACCCTGATTTTTAGCAATCTTTTCTCCGCATTGTGTTATGATACCAGACGGTGCAGTGAGGACATCGAAGCACGACTTTTACTATTTTGGTTGATTTAAAATGTATTTTAGTTGATTTAATTACAGAAAAATTCTGTAATTAAAAAATGTATTTTGGTTGATTTACAGCGAACAATTTTTTTTGAAAGCTATGAAAGAGCTTTTAAATAAATTGACGAACTCATTAAAAAAACACTTTCACAAATTTTTATAAAAACATACCCGATAATATCAATAGACGAAAATATTGCATATATGGAGTATGAAATCAAAGGCAGAAATATATAAAAAAAATTAATGCAGTCATCGCGTATTACTAATTTATAATGTACTGAATTCAAGATTTTGTAGGAAAAATAGCCTGTAAATTTATAGGAAATAACATTTCGGAAGGGACAGATTCATTTTAAATTAGTAATCCTCAGCGACATCATTCGAAACATTTTTTTAATTTTTTTGCAATTTGCTGCCGTTGCTTTTATACCTCACCTTAAGCAAATTGTAACAAAAAATACATGTTACGTTAGGTTAGGCTAAATAAAAACAAAATGCCTTCGGTACAGTCAAATATGTAAGATCGCGGCCTCTTTATTTCTTAGGGTAATAAAAAACACTGCACTTTTGCTTAATAGGGCGTAATTCGGCAGAAATGCGCACCGTTTTATCTTGGTATTCGGCGTCCCTAATCATCAACATGGCGCTTCCATTGTACATTGATCGATGGCCAATCCAGTCTCAATACGTCTTAATGACTGCTGTTCCCAGTTTTTCTAGGGATCTAGGGTGACCCTGGCTGCCTTCCTTTCGAAAAAGCGAAAAAGAAAGATCATAGTAATCGGCGCTCTGGCATGACATAATGGCATCAATAGGCGTAATGACAAATTTTGAAATAACCTTCTATAATGTCACGTCAACTATTACCGAAAATAACATGATTTCAGTAATAAACTAAGTTTTTACGCAAGTAATTTCATTTTCATCTACAGTTCACGAGACACGGTGATGTTTACTTAGGCGTGACGTCATTCGCTCTGACCTGTATTTCAGTTAAAATGGCCAAATGCAGAATTTTTTTTACTTTTATTTTATTGAAAATCTTATTAATCTCAATGTGTATGTGGATCATTTTTAAAAACCTTTCAAAATATTTTTTCCTCTTAAATCACTTATTCTTTAATTCCTTAATACTGTCATCGTGCCTACTGTCCAAGTCCCCTCAATTGAGGCATTTTTAAATGTAGAAATAGGAGTTTAAGTTGACGGTCTCTCATATCGCGGTACTCATTACTCGATCCGATAATTTTACTTCTGCTACCTCCCTGAGATATCTCATGTCGGCACTCTCAACTCTCAATATCGTCCTCTCCTCGTACTTGGTGAATATATCATATGTGGGGTATAAAAGCAAAGGCAGTAATATCAAAAAAAAAAATTAGTGGAGTCATCGAGGATTACTAATTTATAATGTACTGAATTCGAGATTTTATAGGAAATATAGTCAATATATTAAAGGAAATATAGTTTTGAAAGGGATAGATACATAAAATCTAGAATTTAGTATATATTAAAATAGTAATCCTCGGTGACAGTATTCAAAACATTTTTTATTTTTTGGATATGCTGCCTTTGCTTTTATACCCCACATGTATAGGGTGTCTTCTTCAGTAAATTTAAAATAGAAAATATTCTTTATACTCTGGGTGAAATTTCGCCAGTTACGGTGATAAACGACAAAAAACATCGAGGTCATTTTTTTTCGTTAGATGTTCGTTTCATTCGTTAAAACAAATATGAAAGTAATATACCTATATCGATTATTAAAAATCCATCCGCTTTGATAAAAGTCAAATAAAATGGTTAAAATCTTGCAGAAATTTGAAAAATATTTTTTTTCGTTAGTCTTTTAATCGAAAAATGATTTCGAGTGGGTAGCAAATGGATGAAATTCGCTTTGCATAAAAATACACCCGTTTGGAACGGAATTCTTGTACGATTTGAACCAATATCACACAAGCAATCGTGATATTTAATTACACATAATTATTCCGAACTCAAATATTCCCAAAATAAATACATTTCGATAGTGAAAATAATTAACCGTAATAGATAATATGAATATGATCCTTATCTGTTACTCTTTGTGGCGGAATCCTCCTTCTGGTGCTGCGGGATGGTGGAATCTCTATACTTCGCCGCTGCAAGACCCGCTTTCTCTCAAGCTGGCAGCTCCTTTGCTCGCAACTGATGATCTGGAACTCGGGGCTCCGTCGGTAGTCTGTTGGGCAGCGCTCCCGCTCGCAAGTCTGGTCTCGAACTGAAGGGGCTGAGTATATCGTGTTCGCTCCTTTTATACTCTCGATTGCACCATATCTTCGAAATCCACGCTAGTGCAGTGACTCATCCTATGAGCGATGACCTCACCGCCGGCGCTCGCCATTGGCCGGATTCAGTCATCAGGACGGTCGCCTCCGGCTCAACCCGTCGAAGGCAAAGCGCGCCTGTGATTGGTCCGTTTCGTTAAAATAATAGTTAAGCACCCGCTACACGCGAGACTTACTGTTCTGATTCATAAATAATAAAGGCTCGTTCGCACCTACTCACAAGGTCGAGTCTATTAGGATTGGCAAACGATATTAATTTAACACAGAATTATATCTATGGTATAATAAAGATCTAAGAAATATTACTTGTATAGCTGAATATTCAATATTTTGTTAGCCTCTTGTAATACATAGAATCTTAAGAAGAAATATATCAGGCTTTTACTTTTAAACGATTCCAAACAGAAGAAATATATTTTTGATGTCCATACTTGACTCTTTTGAATATTATTATTTTAAGATTTTCTAAATTTATTAAATCTATCTCTATGTCGACCATCACAGCTTCCCCCTTATTTAGAGAGAGGAATGATCTATCAGACCAAGCCTATCTGCTAAATAACCCAATAGGATAGTATATTTCGTGATACTTATCAAGAGTTTCTAAAATTTTCTTTTAAAATTAATCGTTGTTCTTTCCTTTCTCCGAGTACTATATTTCTACTAGGGTTGAATTCTCTTTCAATGGAACCTTCTTTGCGTATTTAAAGCTACTGTAAACCATCTGCCTGTCATTCAAATGAAAAGTGTACAACGAACATGAATATAAGAATTGCAAGCAAAATTGGACTTTATCTATTTTATTCAATTGATTGGAAAGGTTCAATTCTCCATAATAGATTGAATGCCTCAGTAATCTCATCATTGTGTCTGCTAACTACTCAAGCTCCATCCTGTTATCAACACTTAAAAGGAACACTCCTTCCCCCACTTTGTTATCCTCCTTGCTTCCCTTACAATGGTACACTCCTAGTGTTCACCACCTCGCAACTCTATACTACTTTCCCCAGCATATACCTCCCTTCCCCCAGAATATACTCCCACTAACACTCCCCACATCCCCTTCAAGCTATACAAACCAACTCAACCGAGTAAATATTAACTGTATATTTCTCCTATGAAATGCGAGCTACGATTAATCTGAAGTTCCAGAATTATGTTAACCTACGAATTAATGTACAATCTATTCATATAAACTTAACAACCAGCTTCCTAATATAAAGAGCAAACCCTTCCCCCAAACTATACACACTCTTCTATTTCTAACTCGTTTCGTCCTGTTTTAACCGAGTGAATAGTCAACCGCATATTCCTACTATGATTGCAAACCGCGACAAAATTAACTCTTGTACCCCATCTGAGCTATGAACTCTATTCATATGCGCAATACATGTCCTCCTATGTAGAAACAGCCAATTGTCCTCAATATTCCACGTATACTGTAATGACTGCCATAATTTATTGTTGGTGTAATATGATGAAGAAGAGGAAGAAGAAGCCGCAAAAGTAGTGGATGACGACAGAAGAAGAAGAAAATGAATCCACCGAAAGGCATAAGATAAAGAAGAAAAGTCACAACCGAGTGTAGTAATAGATAAAGACGAAGAAGAAGAAGTCGAAAGTTATAAAATTAGAAGAAGACGCGAATGTAGTAGTAGGTAAAGAACAAAAGAAGATGAAGAAAAGACGTAGAAAAACAGTCGAAAAGTTTAAGATAAATGGAAGGAGACGAAATGAATGTAGTAATAGAAAAAGAAGAAGAAGAAGAAAGTAGAGAAGCAGTCGAAAGATATACCATAAGACGAAAAAGTAGTTGCAACGTATTGTAATAATTGCTATTTATAGAAGAGAAGCATAAACGGTATGTATTCAAAGAAGAAGAAGACTAGAGTGAACATAACCAATAAAGAAAACCTTCGTACCGAAGAAGAAGAAGACGCTGTTGAAGTCAGTATAAATAAAAGGGGGAAAGAAAATATATATATGACCGTTAGCATATACGAATAAGAAAAGGACGAAGAAGAAGAAGAGGAAGAAAAGGGTAGGAACAACCTTTTCGATAATTGTAGAACTTAAAAGTATATATAACTATTATCCGTCTCAACTAACTTTCCAGCCAACCCTCAAGAGTGATATCTAAAGACGACGCATGTTTGTAGAAGAAGTGCATCCAGATGTCAAGAAAAGTTTCCCATAACTATTCCTTACTAACCTGTCTTCCCCCAAATTGTTAAGCGTTTGTCAAATAATCAGGCGCGACTCCTCCGTATAACTGTAATATCGTTCCTCCCAAAACTTATTGAAAACCTAAAACAACTTTATTAATATGTTCCGTATTCATCATCCCCATACTTATATGTAACATAACATTATAAAATTTTTAAGTGTTCCTTTAACAACGCGAACATGTTTAACGAAGTACACTGTTACAAATCAGAAGAGGTGAACCCTAATATCTGTACTAGCTGTAGTAGTCATCACCAACACTGATACCACAGAAGATGTATGTGTGTAACTGAATCAAGAATTCCTAACGTATAATTCGGTTTGCTATACGACTGGAATCTATTCAAGATCCAAACGTCCAACCTTTCTACCTCAATCTAAAAGTAATGCCACGACGACGCATGAAGGTGGATGAAGCTAATGATTTCGTTATGCTACTACTATTTAATCTACTAAAAATCTATTTTCAAAATTTTTTTTTTTTCAAAATGTTCCAGAAGAATTCAAAAGCTCTCCTGAAAAATTTCTTTTTTATTTTATTTTATCACTATTCAAAAGGATTTCTACATACACCCAATGTATAGTAAAAACAATAAATGCTTTATCAATCATAGCGTTACGATTTCTCAAAACTTGAAGAAACTCACATATCGTTAATTCCGGATTTACTTTTGTATTATTTCCAAGAAGATTGCGCCTAAAACTAAAACAACCCTTATATAGATACGTACGAAATTTGAAGTAGTGAGATGTTTATTTCTACTCTGCCTATAAATAAGCTATATCAACGTATATTGTAATATAATATTTATTAATGAAGATAAAACAATTTCAATTAACGTTGCAATGAAGCGAAACAAAGGAATATATATAAAAAAAAACAAGTCCAATTTTAATTATTTGTTACTAAGAGTATATATATATTGCGCTCTCTATTACCGCTTCCTATAGACTAATACTAGCGAAGGCTCAAAACTTTCTCTGATTTCCGCTAGATGGCGGTAGTATGACCATTTTAATTCATATGCCAGGCCGTCTTGTAAATAAAATGGAAGTAATTTTATTCTTGTAATTCAAATCAAAATAATTTTAGATCAAAACAAGAACTCAAATAATTATTTCGTGCAACAATACGCGTCTGTGTTTATATTACGAACAAGTCTATCAATCCTGCATACAACAAAGAAATTATAATTAGTTTGAATAACCAGAACCGTATATAACTGTGTATAACAATTTAGAACACATTTAGATAATTAGAATAATTAAGAACCATAATAAATCAATGAAGGAAATTATTTTTTTTTTTCAATTAATTCAGCAACATTGTAGATTGACATTTTATTTTTTTAGGACAATTTTTAATATAACACCTTGACGATAAAAAGGTATCTCCGAAACATGCACGTGAAAGTTATCAAATAATATAAGTAGATTTGTAAGAATACTATAATCAATAAATTTTTTGTGTAATTATTATCTGTAAAAATTTAGCTGAATTTAAAGATCTTTTTTTTTTTCAAATATAGAAACCCTTTTTAATATCCATAAGACAAATATATAACAAGTGTGGATTTATTTAATTTACATTAACCTCAATTTAATTAAAATTAATTTATATTAATTTTTAATTATGAAACCAGACGGATAATTATTAAAATATTTTTCGCATTTGTATCATAAAAGTACATAACCGAAAGAGAAAAGTAAATATTATAAAACATCGGATTTATAATTTTTTTTATAAAATAAAATATATATCAAATGTTCTTTTCTTTTAGATTCATATATTCTCGTGTTTATATTTTCTACTAAATTGTTATCCGGTTTTTATATTTATTTTTACTTTTATATTTTTCTGCTATTATTATTAATTACTATTGCATAACTCGTAAGCGAAAATATTTGCCACTGAACAGATTTTATCTAGCGTGGGTTAATTATTAGTTTATATTAATATAAGAGATTAAATTAAAACCGAATTTTAAGCTATCATAAACCCTCCGTGGCGCGCGCTGAAATCTGTCGCGGTGATCTGCCCGCATTCCAAGTCTATATTTCTTTCCATTTCTTCGGGCGCGACCTGTCCACATCCGCGAAGCAAACAGTCTGTTCATATACGCCCGACCGCGATAGTCAAACTTATCAAACGCTAAATGCTCAAACGTCTTGGGTCTCTGCCGCATCTTCCACGCTTGGGTCGAAACGTGTCCGCTCGCGTTATATAGGGAAACCGTCGCCGGTCTTTCTAACACGCAGCGCTCGCAAACCCGGCGGCTTTGCCCGTGTTCGGTGGTATATTTGCGAAACACAAACACAAACGCAATAATTAAAACCATTCAAATGTGAATCGTTTGAATCTCAACTACATATTTGTTACACTGCGATCGCAAATCCCGATGGCCCAGGCCGTGACAGTGGTACACTTGCGAGAAAACAAATGCAATAATTAAAACCTTTCAAACGTGAATCGTTTGAATCCTAACTACATATTTGTTATACTGCGATCCGCAAATCCCGATGGTCTTTTTTAGATTGTGACGGTGGCTTACTTGTGAGATCGCATTCAAACAATTATTAAAATATTTTTCAAATGTGAATCATTTGAATTCAAACCACATAAAATGAATGAGATATGAAATAAATCACATATACTATAAAATGGAGCAATACTTTTACAAAGAAACAGGCATTCCAAAATCGAACTAATATATCACAAGGACCAAAATTACTACAATAATTTTCGTTCACAAAATATTAAATAATAAAAATGCCAACTGTCTATATGACAAACAACCTAAAGAAATTTCTAATACCTAGTATCACGTTTGTCTACAAATCTCAGTACGTGGTTCACATAAATGCTCAATCTTTTTTCTTTGATGTCACGGACCGTGGTCCGCAATTGTTTAAATAAAACCGCTTTTATAATCAAATATTTTCTTTCATTTATAATATTAACTAAACCAAAATGATTTTTTTTTTTTTTACTATGCAAATGAGTCCAACGAATACGCTCCTCCTGGTCACGGCACCACTGTAGTGACCCAGGTAGATAGTGGGCATCCTAATCAAATCAAGCAGACTGTATTTAATGTCGAAATGATGTTCAATCAATATTATAAAGCATTTTATAATATTAATTGAATATAAATCGTTCTCCTGGTCACGGTAAGCAATGTGATGATCCAGATAGATAGAGGGTCTTCCTAAAGTATTAACGAAGAATTTTGTATTAATAATTTATTTAAAATGTCGATGCTTACTCGTCGCGAGTTGATATTTAATTTTAGCTATTATATTCAATTAATTTGCCAACTCCTGGCCGCGGCTAACAATGTGATGAATCCTATGGGGTGACCCGTCAAAAATACGTCGTGGTAAATAATATTAAATAATATAAATTTCATTGCAATGAATAAAGTCATTTGCCGTATGATGTTAGTGAAAATAGTTGTATGGCTCGGGTGGCAACGGCTGAGGTCGACAGATACGCTGTAGCTATAAAAGGATCGCGGAATAAAATATTATACCTTCTTGAAATATTATAAATAATGTATTCTATACAATATTAATACTCTGCCTGTGCTAACTATACATTTAACTAAAATATATATTATTAACTGGAAATAATTATTCTGTGAAAATTGCGCTTTTGAATGCAATATTAACTAAAAATATTAACTAACATCTTGGGTTCGCAGACGAAATCGATAATACCTAATGCCCTTCGCATTTACTAAATGTATTACCTAAATAACCACAACTATACCATCCTGTCCGTCAGGGACGAAACATAAAACACAGTTATATTTCTAAAAGTGCTACCTCTTACGCGACAAAAATACCTATTACAGTCAGGCTATGAATATGAACTATCTCCGCCTCATAATGGCGCCTGGTACCAATACTAAAACCTTTACTAGAAATAATAAATGCGAATAAATCTCGATAAATATAATATATACTATTCGTAATACGTCGTTGAATTGGCACATGATTCGTCTAATGGATGAAGGACCCCGTTGTGTATCGTAATAACTTCAAATTCTTTTATAGGAGCAGTGTGGAAACAATTGCATAATATTACGTAATAAAAACATCTAACGAACCTAATAATCTATACATTTATGTTACAATAAAATACGTTCACCAGAAGAATTCGTGTATTAGAAATAAAACATTTCCGTTTGGAAACAACCCAATAAAATCAATCGAACGGCATAAAGAGGAGAAATTCACATATTAAATAACACTGAAATTAATAATTTTAAACACTTTATATTAACATATTCTTACCTTGAATGGTGTCGTCTCAGACGTGTATGAATCTGTTCATATTAATTCCGTGGGAAAATAATACATATATTTGCTATCTACGAAATACCACATTTTGAAGTGAAACTTCTTTATGAATAAATAGATAAGGTCTCGGGGATGGTTTGCTCGAAAGGATTCTACAACAGCCCGTGAGTTTATATGAAATAATAGTTTCTTTGAATGCTAATTTTGGTTTTTTAAACCCTCAGCATCTCTGCTGAGAGGGGTAGAGGCTCCGCGCCCGCCTAAACCCGGTGACCGACTTCCTAAGTGACTAAACGGCCCCCCTTGTTCCTCCGGAACTTACTGCATCCCGAGACTCTATCTCTTCTTTACGAGATGCGATCCTGTGACGCCCTTCTTTTAGGCTTATAATTGAGAAGGCCGTACTCTTTTGGTACGAGTTTCTGATGATGTGTGTTGTCTTGAGGCGCCTTTCTTTTAGGCCGGTGTTTGAATAATCATGTACTCTTTTGGTACGAATTGATGACGACATTAGCCTCCTTTGCGGGCATAGTCAGCGATGTTACAAATTATTGTGCAATCTCATTATGCCTTTTCAGAATGGCGTCCCACGATTCTGCATCTTGCAACATTTACTTTGGTCAAATGTTAGAGTGTTAGTAACAATTTATAATATCCCAGCTATTCCATATGAGTGAATGATTTTTATACTGATTCTAGCTCTGTCTTTTTACAGAGGATGAAATAAAAGTTAACGTTTTCTATTGAGATTTCATAGCATTCAGGCATGAAAATCCTTCTAAAGTCAGAGAATTCACGACGTTGGTTTACGCTGTTTTTGAGCAGGATGAGGCGCGAAGGTCGAGTCTAGTGGCCACTCCGATCAACAAGGGAGGTCCCGCTTTTAAGAGTACCTCACAGGGGCTTGCGCGAATTCCAGGCTTATGACACGAGCGTCATCCACAACCTCACCTAGCTCAACGTTCATAAACCAGAAAACTCCAATTTCAGTTAGATCTCCCCATTCTGTCCTTTACACGTCGCTCTGAAGCTACTTGTCAAGCCGGATATACCGAGGTACTCAAATCATAAAGAGTTAGCTGAAGACCGGATTGCGCAATACTTATGCAACACAATTATTATAAGGCTACTAAGCGTTTCTTATAGAATTACGTGTATTCAATTATTAGTAAAAATAGTATGAAAAATCCCCATACTTTAAAATATATTCGTTCGGAAGAATTTCTCGTACGTTTTGGATTGATATCTGGTTATGCAATACATAACGCGTCGACAATTATTATGAATCTATTAAGCACTGCTTATAGAGCTCCGTAAAATCAATTGTTAATACAAATGGTATGAAAATCCCCATGCATCAAAATATATTCGTTTGGGAGATATTCCCGTACGAATTGAGCCAAGATCACACAAGAAATCGTGATATTAATTATACATTATTGCTCCGATTTTAAATCTTCCCAAAATAAATACATTTCAATAGTGAAAATAATTAATCGATAGATAATATAAATGTGTTCCTTAGCTGTTACACAGTGGCGGTATGATCCTCTCTGGTACTGATGAATGGTAGATTCCTCCATACGTCCGGGCAGCAACTCCGTCCGCAAATGCTGTTCTGAAACTCAGGGCTCCGTCGGTAGTCTGTTGGGCAGCGCTCCCGCTCGCAAGTCTGGTCTCGAACTAAAGGGGCTGAGTACATCGTGTTCGCTCCTTTTATAGTAACGATTTCACCATACCTCTGAAATCCACGCTAGTGCAGTGACTCATCCTATGCGCGATGACCTCACCGCCGGCGCTCGCCATTGGCCGGATTCAGCCATCAGGACGGTCGCCTCCGGCTCAACCCGTCGAAAGGTAACGCGTGCCTGTGATTGGTCCGTTTCGTTAAAATAAGGGTAAAGCACTCGCTACACGCGAGACTTGCTGTTCCGTTTCATAAATAATAAAGGCTCGTTCGCACCTACACACAAGGTCGAGTCTATTAGGATTGGCAAACAATATTAATTTAACACAGAATTATATCTAGTGTATAATAAAGATCTAAGAAATATTACTTGTATAGCTGAATATTCAATATTTTGTTAGCCTCTTGTAATACATAGAATCCTGAGAAGAAATGTATCAGGCTTTTACTTTTAAACGATTCCAAACAGAAGAAATATATTTTTGATGTCCATACTTGACTTTTTTGAATATTATTATTTTAAGATTTTCTAAATTTATTAAATCTATCTCTATGTCGACCATCACAACCTCATTATTTTTAAACTATGTATATATACTTTTTTTCATTTATACCCTTTATTTTTCTTTTACATTTAATCGTTTGTTGTATTTTAATTATGTATAAACCTGTTGTAAAAGGCTATTAAGCCGTGTAATTAATTAATAATAATAATAATAATAATAATAATAATAATAATAATAATAATAATAATAATAATAATAATAATAATAATAATTATAATAATAATAATAATAATAATAAGAATAAAACTAAATCGGCGGACCCTAAAAGTAATATGTATTGACCTTATAAAGATGTAGACTAGTGGGGTTTTATTATAGAAGCAATCAATTCTTTAACAACAACAAGTGGACAAGTGGTTGCTCCATGGGTTTGTTAAAACTTATAAATGGATGGAATCCTAGATTCAAAGCTTAATCCCGGTATTTCGGATAAATATAAGAATATGTAACATCGGAAAATAACGGGTAACGGGTTTTATGAAAAATATCGGTGCGTATAATCATTAGAGTATGATCATTAGAATTGGAGTCTAGTCTCGATGACCCGGGGAGTACGGATACGTAAGACGGAAATAAGGACTATGTTGCAGTATTTTTAAGATATATAAATACTTACAATTGTCGAGCTAGAGTCTAATTCCGGTATCTCGAGGAATATAAATTCAAGGAAAAGAAAATAATGTCTAGTTTCGGTTTGATTAAGGTATATACACCGTATAGTTGCCGAGGCTGGATACTAAGCCCCAGCTACGGAAACTTAAAAACGCGTGATGGCAGGATCAAAGGTTAGGTCGCGAACTATAGTTAATTCGGGGCCTGTGAATCGTGTGCGCGTGCGAGGCAAGTGTTCGCAATCCTTAGGTATAAAGTGAGGTACTTAAAGTGAAACTACGAAGCACTGGAATGGATATAATCGGCGGCAGATGGGTAAGTCATGTCATCCTCTTTCCGTTTTGAGATTATAACGATATATAAAGGTGGCGCACGATTAAGAAGAATGGTCCCGGGTTCGACACCCCAGACAGAGACGGAAGAAGCGCCGACAGTGAAAGCTAACCCCTGTACCGTAAACTTTACATATGTTTTCCCGCAGGTGTTCTTTGCATGTTGGATCCGCACTGACCATAATAGGGGCGAATTAATTCGCCAAATAACCCTTCTCTGCATGTGTGTGAACTTCCAGGGATCGCGCGGCCCGTGTGCTCGACGCCGAACTTAATTATTCATTTCTATTTATTTATTTAATTGATGATTCATTAATACATTAGGTATTTATTTGTCTATTCATATGTCGCGTCCCAGTTACATATAGTCAGGCGGCGTTTCGATAGCATCATCATCATCACCATCATCAGCAGTGTCCCAGTTATATATTGTCAGGAGACGTTTCAATAGTACCATCATCATCATCTTCATTAGCGGTGTTCCAGTCATATATAGTCAGGAGGCGTTCCGATAGTATCATCACCATCATTAGCAGTGTCCCAGTTGTATATCGTCAGGAGACGTTTCAATAGTATCATCATCATCATCTTCATTAGCGGTGTTCCAGTCACATATCGCCAGGAGGTGTTTCAATAGTATCATCATCATCATCTTCATTAGCGGTGTTCCAGTCATATATAGTCAGGAGGCGTTCCGATAGTATCATCACCATCATTAGCAGTGTCCCAGTTGTATATCGTCAGGAGGTGTTTCAATAGTATTATCATCAACATCATCGTTAGCAGTGTCCCAGTTACATATAGTCAGGAGGTGTTTCAATAGTATCATCATCATCATCATCATTAGCAGTGTCCCAGTTATATATTATCAGGGGGCGTTTCGATAGCATCATCATCATCATCATCGTCATCATTAGCGGTGTCTCAGCTATATATCGTCAGGAGTCGTTACGATAGTATCATCATCATCATTAGCGGCGTTTCGGCTATATATAGTCAGGAGACGTTACGATAGCATCATCATCATCATCATCATCACTAGCGGTGGTTCAGCTATATATCGTCAGGAGGCGTTTCGATAGTATCATCATCATCATCATCATTAGCGGTGTCCCAGTCATATATAGTCAGGGGGCGTTCCGATAGTATCATCATCATCATCGTCATCACTAGCGGTGGTTCAGATAAATATCATCAGGTGACGTTTCGATAGTGACAACATCATCTTCATCAGTGAAGGCAGGGTTCCAGTTACACATCAGCCGGAGAAAATTAGGCAGATCCCATCATCATCGATGGCAGGATTCTAGCTGTACACCATTTGGAGAAAATACACCGACATCCCTGGCCAGGGGCTAGGCATATCCCTACTGTCCAGATCCACCTTTCCATCTACTAATACGAGGGGTCATGGCCTCGTGAAACCACATGGCAACCAACCATTACAAGTATTTATTTATGTATTGTATATGTAAGTATATGTATGTATATTATATTTTATTAGTATGTATCTATTCGTACGTAGTGTATGAGGGGGCTCTTCACGGGTGGCACAACACCCGTGCGGATGTCTTCCCTCGTCTGGAATGGATTGAACGTATTGATGCATACCAGATTATAATAAGTACTACCTGGGAGGGTGATTGCAGTCACTGTAGTGTCGCGAATGGCCAATGGTCTGTAGTTGCTCACAGGCGAGGGTTGGGGAGCCTAGGAAACTCCCCTCCCCACTCGCATATTTTTGACTTGACAGGTGGCCCGGGACCATCTTTACAGTAGCTTCAGTATATATACCGTAGTTTAACTTAGTTTAACCTGGAGGAGTTGGAATTCGGGGGGCAAACTGGCTCTGAGCCCGGACGCCAGACACTGACGCGAGGGATGGTGCGGTACTTTGCACAGAAGAGGCCCAACATGAAAAGGCGCATCCAGGCTCAGGTCAACGTATCCGGAACTCGTGTCGGGAGAAGGAAGATGGGATCAGTCACCGATGAGCCTTTGGGTACGGAGGGGCCGAATTTAAAGCAAACACATTTTTCGCGTACACATACATTTATACATACCTCCCACACCCCCTTATCCATTAGAACCCAACGTACCACTAGAATGAGACATAGGGCCAGATACAGGTGACGGAACTTAGGCCGGCTAGTAAATAAACGTAACAACGTAATTGATATAAAGATAATGCAGAGTAAATATAAAAGATCGTCGGGAATAAGCACAGCGAGATAGCGGCGGAAGATAAAATTATTAATCAGCGAGGGCGTCGAAGACGGAATCATCCATAGGAGCGGCTACGGAGGACTCGAGGGCTTTCAGGGGATCTATGTACTCTATATGTGCATGCGCATGTGATAACGGCACGTCACTAACCTTTCCAGTGGATGGCGGTCGATCCCATACAGGTAGGACAATGGGGGATCGAGCGGAGAGGGCATGGAAGCAGAGGATCGCGCACTCTGGAAGCGCAGCTACACCAGATGCAGTGGTTTCAGTCCGTAGGAATGATAGGTAAATAATATAGGGCCACGGAACATAGTATGTTAGCAATTGCACCGTAGGGCTTAATTGACGTGCTAGGTAGTTTTGTTTGCGTTTCCATGAACATTCACGAACTTCATACCCCAGTATTTAATTTAAGTTTAGCTTGCGTCAGGGTTACCACAAAACCAATACATCCCCTATAGTTCGAAACAAAAAATTACACAACGTGAACTGGGGAGGTCTTGAATAAAGCGAGGGTGTTTGGAAATACTACGTTAAAAACCGTAGAGCCTTCACCCGACGTAGATAGATAGCTTGTTTGCCTCTAACAAGGCGTAAACTCAGTTAGGAGTAGGATCGAGCTGAAAGGCGAAGAAGAGGAGCCATCACAAGGTTTTGGGAAATGTCAAATTGCTTTAGTCTGCTTTTGAGGATAGTTATGGACTGTGATGATGTGATGCCTGTGCATACTTGATTCTGCAGATTAGCTAACTGCACTTGGAATGAGGATCTAAAGAATTCAGTATTATGAATGGGGATGGATAGTGAAGTGCTGTCAGCTGAACAGAGTGGAAGACCGTGTTTAGATAGAAAGTTGAATCTGTTCGATTAAGTTGATTTCAGGTACTGAGATGAGTTCGGATTAAATATTATCGACACGTGTCTTGACTGCGGGAGGAAAAATGAAAATACTGGAAATTAATTAGCGATTTATTTATTAAAGATTACTTAATGAATAATTCAATGCGCAAAGTCACTTGAAAAAATTAAACTTAACGCAATTTTTGTAAATTACACAATTACACTATTTTGCAATACATCACTCGTATTATGGCTGAAACACTTTATTTAACATTCACTTATTAGTGGCTCTGGTTTATTTATTTCGCAACTTAGGTACTCCGCTCGATTATTTCGCTTTATTTATCGCTTCGATTATCTCACGACTTTGCAACGAACGAACTGTTAAAACACGGTGACTCTTTTCTCTGCGGCGTAGTTCCGCTATTTATATGCTGCAAACGCTGGTTTTTCAAAAAGGTTCTCGTCACTTATGTGCTGTCCTAGACGTGTTGTACATAGCTATTTCCAGAGTGTTATGGTGTGTTCCAGAACGTTGTGGAAGGTTCTTATAAGTTTCGATGTTATTGTCGTCATTAACATATCACGAGTGATTCAGTACATAATTTATTTATTTATTTAAAAAATCCTTGTTTACAAATAAAGATACTTAATACTAATTTAACAATAAAACATAAGATAAAACATAAGATAAATTACACATTTTTTTGTTTTGTTTAATTTGTGGATTATGCCACTCTACAAGGCTACTAATTTAATCTAATTTGTTTTTCTACTTTGTTATATTCGAAGGCGCTTTACATTTCAAGCACTCTAATCCTTCTAGTATTCATATCACAAACATATAAGCCACTTTCAAAAAAAAATAAAAAAATTTATTGATATTCGATTCCTCGTACTCACCCTTATTCTATTAGTTTTGATGGTTAAAGGAATTAACGCAACTGAGATAAACGCTTTTGTTACTGATTTTATGATCAAAATTAATATGCTCTTGATCAATGCTACTTTGCAGGTGCAAACTTATTTTCATCCCATCTCTCAGCCACATTTGTTCCACTGCTAGACATAGTCCTCTTCCTAAAACCTTCCGATGTTTTCTATCTTGGGTATAATGTCATCTGTCCACCTTTTTTGTGATCTAGTTACTTTTCCTATACTGTTCCAGAGTTTCTATTTTAGGATTTTTGGTGACAATCTGCCACAGTCCTGTCTCGCTACGTGTCTCGCTCACTGCCATTTAAGCTTTTTTACTCTTTCTGCCATGTCCGTAAACTTTGTTCGACGTATAATCTCCTCATTTCTTATTTTGTCACGGAGACTGATTCTTAGCATTTGTCTTTCCATTGCTCTCTATCAATGATCACAGTTATCAGTGACCTTCTATTTGCGTCAATTGATAATAGCAGTTTTCTTTCTATATCCTCAAGTAATATTATATAAAAAAATATTAGTTATATATAAATGTACCTGTCAGTTTTCTCCTTTATGGCCGACACTTATTATATTATTACAAAAAGCAGTTTCCCACTCTTCCGACGTCGGAAGTACGTCACAACTCGCCGAAGCATTCCGCCGAGCAAATAGCAAACCAAACAATATTCAAACGAGATTGAATTAAGACAACGACAAAAGATCGGGAACTTTTTCCGCCCGGGATTATTTTTCGCGATTTTCCGTTCCCCGGGAGGGGGGAGGCCCGGGACCGCTGTCAGGAGAAATCTCTTCCATCACGGCGTCCGTTTGTTCTATTGTCGAGGGTTGACACCCGAGCAGGGTCCATTGTGGCCGCGGCGCGAGCCCGTCTTTGGATCCCGGGCAGTTTCCTCTCCCGGAAACCCGAAATAAAAACGTCATCCCGAGACGGCTACACGGGGCCTGTAGATAAATGTGCCCGGAGTGAAATTTTAAATAAATTGTTTACCGGACTTACAAGATGGATGCTTTTTTATTCAACGGTCCAAATAGACAGTCGCTTTAGATTGATTACCTTACTTAATTCAGCGGTACTCTTTTCTGTGAAACAAATTTAGGCCCCCTTACCATTCAACGGACTTTGGAACGGAATTTTTCATGGGAAACTGGCCAATCCACTGTCTAAGATTCGTTAGCCGTGGTGTTTTCTTTGTTAAAAGGCCCCAAATATAATAAATATCGAACCCTTGGTTGGCAGAAAAATATTTATTCCTACACTATTGGCAGTGATGTACTAACTTACTGACTAACTTACCCCGTGAGGGTAGGCAGAGAGGATAGAGCGCCATACTCTTCTGTCCTGACATACAACTTTAGCCTCATCTACATTCATACATCTTCTCATGCAAGCTCGATGGTTGTTGAGGCTTCTAACAGGACCATCTTCCAGTATCTGGTTAATCTGGTCATGCCACGTCTTCCGTGGTCGCCCTCTCTTTCTGACGCCGTCAACACTTGCATTATATATCTTTTTTACCATTCTTTCCTCATTCATTCACTCAACATGCCCAAACCACCTGAGCGACCCTATTTTTATTCTATGAATTAAGTGATGTACAAGATACCCTATACAAAGTATCTGGAATACAAAATGCAAGATACTTTAAAATCAAGTATTTCAAATACCAGATACAAATAACTTTCTGGAATGGTATCTTAAAATACTAGATACAAAATACGTTTATCTTCCAAATACTTTATTAAGATAAAATCCTTTTGTAAGAAAACACATTTTATCGAATGTAAGTTTATTTTTTTACGTGAATTATTTACGAATAAAACGCGTTGATCGCACAAATGCGACAAAATAAAATATTATATTTTTAAGGTTTTAATTGAGACTAAAGTAAAACCAGTTCTTCAAACATTTTGTCACTCATTTTTCTTTGATGAGGTTTCATTATAGGTACATCATTGGAGAAAAGTATTTTCGCAATCTTAGTATTTACAAAATAAATAGTATTTACAAAATACTAAGATACCAAAAGAATGTATCTAAATACAAGATACAAGATGAATATTCAAAAAAGTATTTGTATTGTAATGTTTCTTGTATCTGTATTTCAAATACTTGTATCTTAGATAAGTCACATTCCTGACCATTGGTAATAGACACACTTCTCCTAGCTATGATTTGAACACATATTTTTGAAATGGTTCAACTGAACCCTAGCGTATTCTCTCAATTGAAACCGGGTCTCTTTCAATAGAATTTTTAACTTGAGGAATAGCCAAAAATCACACGGAGCCATGCCGGGAGAGTAGGGACCCTGACAAATCCTGGAAAAAAAAATGGAGAGTAGAGCCTGAATCAGATGCGAGGAATGTAGGTGGGTACATTATGATGATGGAGCGACCAATTTATCTCGCTGCCCATATGTCCGGTATTTTAGATCACGAAGGTGACGAAGGACCTTCTAGAAGTACTCCTCGGTAATGGTTATTTCTTTTAGTCCGTAATCGTGATGCACCATCCTATGGGAGTCAAAAAAAATGGTCAGAATTAACGTTCTGCAGACCTTGACCATTCTTTGGACCTTGGGATCTTGACGTTTCTATGAGCATTCCTTTATAGATCTACTTCTTAGCTCGTGGATATACAGGGTTATTTGAAAAACATTAATCACCTCACAGGACTATATGGCTGATATTATTATGAGTCGAAAATGTTCAAGCTATCATGACCTATAGTTAGGGAGACATGCTACATCAAAGTTTGCATTTTTTTTTCAATATTTCTGACTTATTTTTTGTAAAACATTGGACTATCATTACAGTAACTTATAGCGATTACAAAAAATTCATTCGATTCAATACATGTAAAATAAAATGATAAAAACCCTGAAAATTTTCCAATTGGAATTGGAAGCATTTTATCATTTTATTCGACTTGTTTTAAAGCGAATGAATTTTTCATAATCGAAATAAGATACTATAATAATAGTTACACTTTTTTCAAAACATAAGTCAGAAATATTGAAAAAATAATACAATCTTTGATGTCGCATATCTCCATAATTATTGATATTAGGTCGTAATAGCTTGAATATTTTCGACTCATAATCAAGGCAGGAAGTCCTGCGAGGTTATTAATGTTTTCCAAATAACCCTGTATATCTATGCTTCATTGATGACAGTCTTCTATGTAGGTGATGTGTTTCATGAAGAAAAATTGTAGCATGCACCGCTAACAGATCGTAGTTTTCATCTTAATTGAATTTCTATCAACTTGAGCACGTTAAGAGAGATGAGACATGAAATAAGTAACCCCATAGAAAACTATTAAAAGGAGAAAACTTGCAGAAGTTGGAGAAGTTTGGAGAAGTTCAATTGCAGTTTTTGGACATCTAAAATTCACACTCCATCCATAATTTATCTGCCTACCCTTGTATTACAAAATATCTCAATCTACGCGTCTCATTATTTTAATATATATAAAAAAAACACAATTAAGATTTAGATTCATACCACCCGGTAGATGAAGTCAGCTCTTTAGAGTATTTTGACGCGAGGTTCAAATATGAATTATTCAAATCCTTTTAGCTGCTACATAATTTGAGATATAATTTTTTCGTGCATTATTTTTACCTAAAATGAAGCTTTAAGATTTGAATTCTCACATTTCTTGGGATATTTATGAAAAAGCCTTGCTACGGATTAATAGTATGAAAATAAAATCATTGAAAAAAACTGTAAACATTGTAATTAAAAAGTTAATCATTAATTAAGATAATTTCTAGAAGTCTCACAGAGACGAAGTTGTTTATATACAAAACATGTATGAATTAACATTATGTTTATGACGAACATGAAATCGACATCGTTCGTAGAAAACAAATTACAAAAAAACACGTCTTAGACATGGAAAGCCTTTAAAATTTTCCATTATTTAAAGATGCAAGGCTTTTAAGGCTTTAAATGAGAAAAACAACGTAATATTGCATCAATGCTTTCATACATGCCACCGGTTGACAAAATATTTTTCAAAAATTTACTTAAAAATGATTTATTTCGCCTTTATTATATTTTTTATTTAGTATTTCTTTATTATATTATTATTACCACAGTAAAAAGTTTCTCTGACCTTGTAAATTAAAATTAATTGTGTTATTTCTATTGTTTAAATTAATTTTTTTTGGTAGAGTTTCATAAAAATGATTTCATTATCGCTTAAATAAAGTACTAGGTAAATCTAATTTTTCTCATGCAAATGACGTTATAAAAAAATTAGAATATTATCATTTACTCGGAAAACAATAATATTGTTTCCTATAGTTAGAACATGGATTTTAAACTATGAATGCGTTTTTCTTTAAATTCTTGTTTTGACCTTACGACAAAATAGAACTGGGGTGACGAAATAGACATGGAAATGGGGAATATATCAAATAATGGGTTATTCATTAAATTCAAGTGGTTATTAATTATTGGCTTTAGTGTTCAGGCATTTCTTGATTTCTGATACTCCTGAGTTGTCCAATATAAGGCTTTTGTTGTTAACAGGGAGAATCTTAATACCGTTTTCGTTTTTAAAACATGTACAAAAATTAATTTGTTTTTAAAATAAATAATGGATATTTAGTTAGCGCCCGTCCTGAAGAAGATTCAGTGGTATTTAAACCGATATACATAAAGTTATTCCAAGTGGTTTATACAAAGTCCTTTATTAATTTAAATTAATAATTATATCCAACCACAAAGATTTTTTTAATAGAAATTCTTTATTAAAAATAAAATTAATACATACGTGTAACAGTGACAGTGAATATTTTTTTTATACATGTTTAACTGTCCTCAGAAAAGTTAAAACTTATGTTTAGGGACAGGAGTACTGATAATGTTAGAGCATGAATGATAAGTATGTATAAGTCAATAAATGGAACAGTGTAGAGAAATATAAACATCATAAAATACATTACAGTTATTTTTTAAATTCTAACTATTTTTTTGTTTTGATTATGTATTATTCTATTTGTTATATGTATTTCTTGAATTTGTATTTTTTTAGTTCTGATATTCATTCGTAAATTACTTAAAAATCTAACACCTAGATAAGTGTAATAGTGTTGTGAAGCTATTTTGTTGTAGGTATTTGGGAATGTTTAAACATCCTATTATTTGCGCTCTTTGGCTATGAATATGAGAATCCTGAGCTTGTGGTGTATTTATATTTGTGGAATGAATGTCTCTTTATGTATTTGTAATATTGAAGTTAATGCTATAAACATAAAAAATATATTTTTTTAATACACAAAGTTTGATCATTTTATCATTATAAAATAAAATAATAGTATAAAAATAGGTTAATACAGGGTGGGGCGGAGCAACTTGTTTATTTGAATTGGGCGCACTAAAACGATGTTTGCTCCGAAGAGGGTGGGAGTAGGCACATTAGAAAGGGCGGGGCGTCAAGTTGTAGCTCCGCTTGGTTTAGCCAGCATCATGGAGTGGACGAAGGTTGGAGCGCGCCTTCGCTGTCGAAGCACACTTCTCTAACCATTGCTCAATCATCGCCACGCAACGTACATTCCGTACACGTTACAATATTTATTTTCCTGATTTAGCTTCCTGCGACTATTTTTATGGGGCTATCTAAAATCACTTGCTTCAACAATCGTTCTAGGACTCTGTTTCACCTGAAGAACACTACATTGATATCTAATCGTCAAGCTGTCGTCAACACATCCGTTGATTAGCGGGAAGAAGCTGAACGAAACTACCTACTGAAAAAACCGAGTTCGATTAAAGCAGTATATTTAAAATAATGAACGCCATTTGCCTGATATCGTCTTTAAAACAGTGTAAACATAAAATTTTAATGTTGTACTTTATGTTGTTAAAATAATTAAATATTATATATCTCCATTAGTTTTTTTAATTGAATTACTAAACAAGCAAGTTGCTCTGCCCCACCCTGTATTATACAGATTACACATATAATGTTGCTATTTATGAGCAAAGCTGAGGTTGTAAAACTTATATAATATCTCTGACATCCGCGCCTCATCGATTTCCCTTATTTTTTCAATCAACCTCCATTTCCTTAATCTCTTCCGACCTCGCCGAGCCCTGCTATCGCCTGACTTCTCTTATCTTTCTTTATTTCCGGTACGGTGTTTCTAATGTTTCCCGATCATCGCGAATTCCTTTTCCCTCGTTTTCTTCAATCGCGAAATTTCATTGCAATGTTTGGGATTTCAGTCATATTTGCGAACAAATATTTGTGTAAAGAAATATGTTCTTTGATGTTTTTGACGATTTATTTGAGTATCTCGTCTCCTTATATATAAAGTTTATTCTACTAAAACAATAGGTACGTTGATAATTATTATCCTTCTTTGATTCGCTGTTTTTTTTTTCCTTTGATGCTCCTACAGATGGAGCCACGAACTTCAAAATAGCTCACCAAGTCCAGCTTCTTGCAAGAATCTTCTGTGTATAGTTTTCTGGGATATTCTGCCGTATATATGTGACCTCTCTGGCCCATTTTTGGATCCCATTGCAGGGTCCATCATCAGGGCTGATGTGGCTGATCAGCCCTGATGATGGACCCTGCAATGGGATCCGAAACGTTGGCCAGAGAGGTCACATATATACGGCAGAATATCCCAGAAAACTATACAAGGAAGATTCTGAATAGCCGTGAAAATCTAAGGACATTTCTTGCAAGAAGTTTAACATATTAAAAAAAAAAAAATTAAATATACATTTTTAAATAACTCACAATTTAATCGTTCGAGAATTGGTTGAAGTCAGTAATCAAATTTTTTTGAGCAGTAAAAAATATATCAAAAAATATACTTAAGATGCTTCTATAATAATAACTTTTCAGAATGTTCATTCCAACTTTTAGAGATATTTAACACATTTAAAAACAGGAAACAGAAATTAAATGTTGTAAATAAACAATATCGTTGTGAGTTTAGTTGATTAAGAAATGTTAGAAATTTAATTATTTTCCCCCCGGGGGTAGGCAGAGGGAATTGAACATCACATTCTTCTGTCCTGGCAAAGCACATTTGTCTTTCATACATGTTATTGTAGTGTAGTAAGTATTCGTAAATTGTGGAGATACACGTCACAGTAAAGTGACGGCCCTCCCGATTGGCCGAGTTAATATTGCTGTCATGCAGCCGGCGGTTGATTCGCCGTGGATGTCATCACCGGCGGCCAATGAACGGATCGGTTGGTGTCGTCATCTTCTGGTTTATAAGGCGCGTCGTCACTACGACGGGCGTCCAGATTCCTCGGGAGTAATATTGTACCTAGTTGCTGTCAGTCGTATATATAAATAAAGTAAAGTTGCATCTCTGTCACTCGAAGTATTATTAATTAATTACTACCTGCCTGACCCAGTACGAGTAGGTACATCACAGTTATCATATCCGCTTTTCGGTTCTTTAAGTTTTTAACGGGGTTCATGTTTAGTTCTTCAATATTTTTTATACATGAACTTGATCGTGCCAAGTCTTTTGCGGATACCCTCAGTTCTATATATTGTCATGTGTCATGGCTGCGGGAGGAATTAATGAAAACGCTGGAATTTATTACAGATTTATTAATTACCAAGTCACTTAACACTATTTCACTTAACGCTTTTATCTAAATTAAACTATTTTGCATATTTATCACTCGTAAATAGACACTGTATAATCGCTATAACACTTTATTTACTATTCAATAGAACATTTCATCCAATTTCCGCACGTATTATTCGCTCCGGTTTATTGCGTTACGTAAGAACTTTCCAGATTATTCGCTGTCGAATTATTGCTCGGCTGGCCACATTGGCCCGCTTTTGCTTCTGTTATCGCTGTCAAGCGTGCCAAAAACAACAAAAACACTACTCCCGGGTGTCTTATTTATATCTGGCTAATGCTGATATCGAAGCTTCTAGGCATTCCTAGTATTTAGGAGGACTTTCTCGTGGCTTCCAGGCTTTATAGATGTTTCTCGATGCTTCCCAAAAGCCGTAGATTACGCTAGGCCGTTCTAGAATCTTCGATAGTGTTGTGATCATCATGTTGATCACAACTGTAGAACTGTCACTTGACATGAGTGCATGCCATATTGGTACATAGCAGCGTGGTATTGCCTTGGTGAGTGGCATTTCTCACATTTTCACGCACACAAATGTATCCCACCAGCTAGTTCAACGGTACAACACAAGTCTCAGGTGGAGTTCTTACTTGATAGTATGTGAAGCATATCCAGATCTTTAAATTTGTAAACCAATGCATGAGATGAATACATGGATAGGATTTTACACATTTTACTGTAGAACTGTCACTTGACATGAGTGCATGACTCTTTTTAGCTTCGTTTCAAAATAAATCCTTGAAAAATTTATACAAAATCTGGTACCTATAAATCATTTTTAACTATTATACATTTATTAAACTCTCTTTGTCTGTTGTTCGTTGTAGAATTTTCTCATTGATATTTCACCAGCTTAACGACTAGCTAGAGCTGTGAAATTTTTAATATTTACATATAGTGGACGACTATACATTATTAAATCATTATTTCCATGATTTATTCATTATTTCGATTAAAATTATTAATTTTCTATTATTATTGAGTCCTCAGAGTTTGGTATTTTAATTTGGACTAGCAGGAAAGCAACGGCTTCGCAGATTGCTTACTGCTAGGCCCTGCGGGCGGCTATTGTGTTTGCTGTGCAGCAAACACAATTGTTTACCTATGCCTACGTCAGCCGCTTCGCGGCCAATTGTATCTGGCAAATTTCCACTTTTAATTACGGGTAGTTTAGATATAATTAAGACAAAGTATTTATTCAGTATTTCTAACCGATTAATAAGTCAGAGCGGAATAAACCACAGTTCGATAGGTAGGTACCTACTCTCTTCTCTTATCGCAGTGTTGATTACTTTTATACAACATTATAAAAAACCAAAAATGTAATTAAAATTTCAACAAATAAAATATTGTCGACCGTAAAAAAAAATTCGATACTGCCAGGATTTGAAACTGGAATCCTCTGATCCGCAGTCAGACGCGTTATCCGCTGCGCCACACGACCCATCGGGCACCATGGCAAAATTATTGTATACAAATAGAAATCATCATCCAAATGCAGAAACGTACGACATTGGTTGGGGTAATTAATATATTGATACTGCATGGGTGATATCAAAAAATCGATTACGAATGTATGCAAAGAAGGCGAATAAAAGCAAGCATTTTTTATACTCGTAAAGGTTAAATTGTTGTGTGTAGGTTAGGTTAGTTTGATTATTCTACATTAAAGTGCTCTTGTATCAGTCAAAGTTTTCTGCGACGGGCTGCTTTTTACATATAATACATTCGAATTCAAATTGTGGTGAATGTATTTTTATCAGGATTTTTTCGGAGTTGTTAATTCTAAAGTGAAGAATATATTCTACTAGCTGTTTATACCCGGCGTAGCACACGTTACGAAGTTAAAAATAAGTTTGTGGGGAAAAATAAAATTTTCATTCTTTTGCAAAGCCTCTAATAAAAACAATTATTCCATTTAATCAATGCTCGAATGGATGGGATGTCCAGAAGGGAAATGTGCCCTGTGTTACCCACTGGGTCCTAAAGAATAAGTATGCAAAATTTGGTCAGATCGGCCAAACGGAGTGGATTTGTACAGGAAATATATCAGAGAGGGATCGGGATCAAACGGTGTGGATTTGTACAAAAAATGTTACCCACCGGGTGCTAAAGAATAAGTATGCACAATTTCCGTCAGATTATGGATGGTACCCACTGCTTACCCTGGACCGTTTTATGAGCAAAAGCTCCCATATCGGCCCTTCTCATTCGTCTCCAGGTTGACATTTTTTTTAGCTACAATGCAAGACCGTGCTGCCCATATCGGTCGTATAAACCGGTGCGAGGCGACACGGCCGCAAAATAAAACCATTCACAGACGGTCACTATTTTCACGCCACGTCTTTATTTTCATTTATTACTGTAAAATCGGTCAAATGGTACGGATTTGCTAAGAAAATATATCAGGAGAGAGGGTGGGGTAAAGGAAGAGAGGAAAATGTTCCCCACGTTGGCCGCCGGGTCCTAAAGCAAAAATTTGCAAAATTAGAGTCAGATCGATATATCAGGGAGTGGGGGAGGAGTAAAGAGGAATGTTACCTATCGTCGCTATATATATAATTAAGCCTATGTGCCGTTTTAGTACATTCTGAAATAAACGAATGAAACTGTTTTAAAAAATAATTGCACAGACTAGATTTATAAATAATATTTTTTTAACTTACTAGGCAGACTTGCCAGATGAACGGCAATGTTTTTTTTTAGTATATGTCTATTATTTATATGAAAAATTGACAAATCGATTCATTCATCTGAGAATGTATTGAACGGCACATATGCTTAATTATATATACAGTGACGCTATATTACTTACCGGGTCCTCGAAAATAAGTACACAAAATTTGGGTCAGATCGGACAAACAAACGATGTAGATATTATGACGTGGAGTTCAGATCCTCATGATCTGAACCCCTCGTCATCACCAGCTAGTTCAATCGGAGAAGAATGGGACTAACCTTACTCCTCTATTACAATCTCAGGGTCCTTTCGGTGAAGTGCGCACTGAACTCTCTCTCTCGAGCCGCTTCAGGTGCCTCTCATATTAACAAGATCAAGTTGCAACACATTAACAAAGATGGGTTTACATAACAAGACATTTAGTGCGAACGACATAAGCATTTATTCAATAAACTACTGACAATTATCTGTGCCATGAAATAGCGACAAAAGGCAAATTCAAAGATATTCTAAATTCGGTGCATTGAAATCTTATATTCTAATTTAAAATAAATTGCCTTCTCCGCGACATCTTCGCTGACGGCCGCGATACAAGGGAGAAAGCAGCTTACACTATATTTTCAAAACTCTACAGGCGGTAGCGCCCGCGCAGATGTCGCGGACGGGAAATCGTCAGGTCAGAATTTACATTCACATAGGATGAGACACAATTAACACGTACAACAACGCATCCACATGATGCTCAACATGTCCTTATGAATAGATCACAGATGCTCTTCCAAACCCCGTGCTTCACAAAACTTTACGTCGCCGTGACGCTGAACGGTATGATGGATACTTGAAATATAGTATTAGATCAGATAATACCAGGTCTTTCGGCGTTAGAACGGAACTGTTCCGACAATGCTTATCTCCTGCATCGCGCCACGATGTACTACATCAGGTCAGGGTGAGACCGGCATACCCTGGGTCCATGGAAGCTGACTCCTATGCTGCCAGGTGGTCCCCTGCCTTTGTGCTGAACCTCAAGCCCTCAGCAGGCCGCATGCTTAGCATGCGAAGACGGCTTCACCTTGTGACCCCATCGTAGGAACCCTGATAACAATTCATCATTAGCACAAATCTACAATTAAACAATGTTATTACGATGTTACTTCAAATAGCGTCTCTCAATTCACTTCTTACCTCTCAACAGGGTGCGTAGTTTTCACATCACGTGTGGCAGAGTGTCAAAATCCGAATGATGCCATGTTGCTTTGAATTGACGGATAATGTCGCTAAGTTCGCAAATGTACGGGGTTCTGAAAAGCACGCACTGTACCTACGTGGACTCGAATAATTTTATCAGCAATATTATGCGCGGTGATTTAAATATTTCATTTTGTTTTACTGTTCCGCGAAGGAGTGTGACGAACATAATTTATTAAGTCACAATATGTATAGAAAACAGACAGAAAGACATTGAGTTTTATAGGCATAAGATTCCATTAAATTGTAAGATGATGTAACAATGGGCAATTTTAATAGATTTCTGAGTATTGAGAGATTGAGGCGCCTCTGTTGACAAGGCAAGTAACTCGCGGAGAATAGCAAAACAGTTGAACGTCTTTCAAAAACTCATTCCGGTTTTAATTCAACCCCCGGTGTAGTCGGGTTTGTTTATTAACGTCGGAAGCTTTCGAACTTGAAATTAGCTCGTTTCAATATGAAAACTAACAATCACCGCTACAAACAAGGACGCCCAAGTTCTCCTCTCCGACTCGGCGCTGATGACGTAGTCCAGTACATGTACACGGCTCGCAGACTCTCAAACTACTTGGCCCAGCAGTATTCGGTGGACCGGATTGCTCTCAGCGGGACATGTTCAAGATGCATTGTGGTATGACACTATGTGAGTGGCCACGTCGCAAGGGAATGAAGTGTCGCGATTATATTGTAAAAGCTAATAATATTATACATTACGTAATATGAATTTTACTTTAAAACAACAAGGCAATTATAAATTATAATATAATACAAAGGTACTGATCGAAAGTGATGGTATTCGAGAGAGAGACGAAAGGGTGGCTAAGTGTGATGTAATTGTAAACAAAGAATGCTTAGAACAAGTGAACGAGTTTGTGTATTTGGGAAGTATTCGTTACCGTGAGAAATCACAGCGAAGTGCGCACGACAACGGCCAGGTGTGCCCAGTCGTAAAATTGCGAAGCGACATATCAAAGCGAATAATCGAGCAAAGTTCTTTACTTAAAAGGGTGAAAGAAACCGGAGACATAGCTGTGTAATTTTCTAGCGAATGTTAAAGAAAGCGTACTAGCGAAAATTAAATATTTATTTTCGAGTGATTTATTGCGAAATAGTGTAATTTAAAGGGTAGCGTTAAGTTTAATAGTGTCAGGTGATTCTGTTTATTGGATAGTTAATAAATCATTAGTTAATAAATCGCTAATTAATTTTTGGAGTTTTCAATCAATCATGTGACAATAAGAATAATAAGTCGAGTATGTGTAACAATACAAAATAAAGATATGCATAAAAATCGACTTGACTAATCAAGATTAGAATTTATAAACAATTAGGGATATTAACAAGCACCCAATATTGATCAGAAACCATTGCTCGTATTTCAATTGGGGGGCATCCTCATTGCGATAATATTTTATTACATATTGTAGAACAGTGTCTCATATTCAACTAACAGTTCACATTGAATCACTTTATACATTCTTAATATCCGCACTTACGAATACTTACATGGAGTCTTTACTTTAGAGTCTTACTGCTGTGTCTTTTTAAAGTGGGATTTTAATTTTGGCTTACATCTAAAATAATTCACTTACACTTTTAATTCACGTAGAAGGGCATTAAAACATTAATGCCTTCGATATGAGAAGTGGTGCTGGGCTGTTCTAGTCCTGATTCTGGGCACTGCAATGTTCCCAGCCGACTTTGCTCTGTCACAAAAACAGCTGCCTAGCGGTATTGCTGAAGTTATTTCGTGGGTTTAGGTAGAGTACATTTTTGTTGGATTTCATTAATATTTAATACATTGAAAGTTTAAAAAAGATCTATTTTCTGAAATGTTGTAAATTTCTTCAAAATTACTTTAATAAGTAGTCTCTGCACCGTTTTCATGAACGATACATTAGATTTAAGGACACTATCCCATCCAAATATTCCATATTGTTAAAATTAATTACTAAAATTAAATTACCCTATGATTTTCAAAAGTCAACATATGTTTTACTATACAGGATTATTTGAAAAACATTAATAACCTTGCAGTACTGAATTCCTGCTTTGATTATGAGTCGAAAATGTTCAAGTTATCGTGACCTAATATCAATAATCAATAATAATAGATACGTGACATCAAAATTTGCATTATTTTTTCAATATTTCTGACTTATTTTTTGAAAAAAGTTTAACTATCATTAAAATATCTTATTTCGATCATGAAAAATTCATTTGCTTTAAAACAAGTCGAATAAAATGATAAAAAGCTTCGAATTCCAATTGGAAAACATTCTAATTGGAAATTTTTCAGGGTTTTTATCATTTTATTAAACTAAAACGATAACTTGAACATTTTCGACTCATTATCAAGTCAGGAATATAATCCTGCGAGGTTATAAATGTTTCCCAAATAACCCTGTGTAAGTGTTTTTTCCTATTGAAAGTGACAATTTAACAACAAAAATCCAACATGCAGATAAAAGGGTTTCGATTTAAAATTAATTTATACCTAAAATAATGGCAGGCAGCCCTGCGTTGAACAACATTCCTTGTCGAGGTTCAAAGTTCAAGGGAATCGCTTATTCCGCTCAATACGTACCCAC
This sequence comes from Agrypnia vestita, assembly GCA_016648135.1. NCBI lineage: Eukaryota > Metazoa > Arthropoda > Insecta > Trichoptera > Phryganeidae > Agrypnia > Agrypnia vestita. The sequence goes on from JADDOH010004218.1 coordinate 56,860, forward strand.
CCACGGCTACGGCTTTGTTATACGAAAATTATTTGATTTTCCACTGAAAACCCTTCAATAACGAGGCGATGGCCCTTGATATTTTCAGTCGGTATTGTTCGACAACAAGTGTACGCGTTGCTTACCCAGTTTGTCTACATATTTATGAGCTGTGGTTGTGTGTGTTCGGGAATTAAACACAAAAATCTCACGTCGAAATGGATGTAAAACGACAAGACGCTTCAAATTTTATTCAAGATGCAAAACGTGAAAATAGTGCAAACAAAAAGTTTATTTTTCAGTACACAAATTATTATTATTATTATTATTATTATAGATAATGGGCAGGCAGCTTAAGCTGATAGGCCCATATCACTGTCTCTCATTTCAATATCCAGCCTATTCTTAAATTGGTTGACACTGGCTGCAGACACAACGCCCTCAGGCAAACTGTTCCACATATTGACCACTCTATTGCTTAGTGCATGCTTTCTTGGGTTACACGAGAACCGAGACTTGTTCAACTTCAGGTGATGTCCTCGAAGGCCCACATTAGTGTTAAATGCAAACATATCTGTCATATTAGGAATATTGTAGTAGCCCGATAGAATCTTGAATGTCTCGATGAGGTCACCTCTTGCTCGTCGCTCCTGAAGAGTGGGCAGTTTCAATACTCTCAGCCTTTCCGCATATTCCAGGTTTTTAAGACCCAAGGATTATAACAATATACAACAAATGTAAGAATTCAAGGCACAAAAGCAGTCTGAATTTAAATTTTAAAGTCGTGTCTCGCACCCACTTTGACTAAATTATCTAAAAAATCTCTGACTTTGGACGGAATGTACTGTAATTTATTTATTTATCTGTGTGCTTGTGCAATCACCGTTAAAAATATTTTTAGAAACCAAGAAAACCATCAAAATAATAATAAAAAAAGCAGTACGCGTTATAAAATAACTCAAAAAAATATGATAAGCAATTCAGTCAAGAATAAAATTAAATAATAAATCATATATTGACACGTGTCATGGCTGCAGGAGGAATAGATGAAAACGCTGGGATTTAATACAGGATTTATTGAATTAATTAATTAATTAAACAAACCTACTAAGTCGCTTATCACTATTTAATGTAACGCTATTCTTTAAATTAACTGTTTTGCAAATTTATCACTCGTCAATAGACACTTTATATTCGCTTTGACACTTTATTCATTGTTCACTAGAATATTGCATCAATCACCGCACTTATTAATTTCGCTTCGGTTTTATTTCGCCATGTAAGAACTTTCTAGAATCGCTGTCGAATTATCGCTGGCTTAGCACCACTGACGACTCGCCGCTACCGCTCGCTTGGCCAGCCTGACCCGCCGCTCGAAGCTACCTTTGCTTGTATTATCGCTGTCAACGCGCACGGAAAATAACTCACTCCTTACTCACATGTGTCGTATTTATATTCGCTAATGCTATTATCCAGACGTTTCCAGTGTTTACTAGCAAGTACTCGTAAATTCCAGATGTTCCGGGAAAGTTACAGTCCCTCGAAAGTTGGAGATAATTCCAGATATTGTGCCAACTTCAAACAACTGTCACTTGACAGAAGTGCGTGATTATTTTTATCCTCGTTACAATATCATGCGAAAAGGAAAATTTTAACACACCAATGAGCTACCAAATATATTAAACAGCCGGTGTTACTATAAAACCGTCTCTGAATATGCCAGATCTAAACGTGGCATACAAAAAGACATTTTTGAAGAAGCTCCACCCTCTTTACCTACCCTTAATGGAAAACAATGGTGATACATTAGTTAGCTCACGCACGTATAGGAAATAATCAATGTTTCCATACCATCAACAATATTGTTAGGTATAGAATCCCTCGTAGTACGTCGATGACGTCAACAAGATCCAACCCTATAGAACAGCCTTCAGAACTCTAGGGTTATCTAAAATATTCAGAAAACGTCTACAAACACCTGGAAAAGCTTAGAAATGATGCAGACATTTATAGTAAACACTAAAATAATCAAGGAGGTTCTAAAAGCCAGCGTTTCGCATTCATAAAGCGGGACCGACAGCTGCGCGGGATAGTTTTATTTTAAGGATTCTACCATTGTGAGATTAGCGAAAAGCCATGATGATTAATGTTACTAACGCGTGTGATGCGCTAATCAATTACGATAAATAATTTCTCATACTTAAGTGCGATATTTGAACAGAATATTCTCAGAATAATAAAGAGTGATAAAAGAGAGTTTATAGGTGAGTGATAAAGGTATAGATACACACACTTATTACTAGCATGCTCATTAGCATGCTCAAAACTTGCATGCTCTAACAACTTGCTCATTATTAGCATGCTTATTTTAAGCATGCTCAAAGCTAACAATCAAACATACATGCTTATTAGTGGCATGCTCTTGACATAGAATAGAGACGAACTCTAGTCCAAAATTGAAACTTTGCAAACTGAAATAGAAAATTCACGTCAACCAATAAATCAAAATAGTTCCTGGGTTTAATCAAACACACATGCTTATTACTGGCATGCTCTTGTCATAGAATAGAGACGCTCTTGTTCAAAATGGAAACTAGAAACTGAAATAGAAAATTCAAATGAACCAATAAATCAAAATATTTTTGATTTTAATTTTTATAATTTTTATTATACGACTTGAATCATTCATGTTTTTTAATAAAGCCACATCTCATAAAATTAGATTGTAGATGATTTATTCTATATAGCCACCAATTTTTCGTCTTCTTTCAGATTTATTTTTGAGAAATCTTTGGGGGTTGCGCATTATTCATAAACTCTATAAGGTCGAGCCATGGAAGTTTCTAACGCTATTTACCCTGATATTATATATTATATCTTTGTAACTTTTGGTTCATCTTAGAGGTCGTAAATGCTTATTATGCCTACGGCACTCGGCATTCTACTCCCGTAGACCAACTTTCAAATATTATATATCTCATGTAGCTTCATCTATCTTTGTAAGAGTCCATGTTTCGAACGACTTTCAAAGCATTGGTCTTTATAAAAAAAATTCAGCACCACCTTTATTTCTTTGTCTTCAGCATACTCTCTATTTCTCTATATACCTTTTCTGATTTCAACTATATGTATTAACTTATGTAGATTTATATCAGTTGATTTATGTCTCTTTACATAGATCCAAGATATCTATTTTTTAACTATCTCACAGGAGTTATGGGCATATGGCTAGTTTTCTGGCTGAAATTGTTTTTATTTGCTACAAAACGTACTATATTTTTTTTACTGAGAATGTATTATGTTAGAGCTTCTTGATATCCTGCGATTGGTGTCATCGGCATAGGCCATAAGTCGAGTAGACATTTCTAAATTTAACAGAATGTGTAAACCACTACCAGATTTACGGTCTACCGGTTTCTAGACGTACCCTTCTCTTTGTCAGAACCAACACTACACTACTACATTCACAACTCTTTACACCCCAACCACAGTATTATTAAACTTTCACCAATACTGATCACTCTCTTTCGTTAGATTCCTGAATATTCTGTAGATTGGTGCTTGCTTGTCTCTGACAAGATTAACACGCAAGTGATCAATATTGGTGAAAGTTTAACAATACTATGGTTGGGGTGTATAGTGTTGTGAATATTACTATATTCACAACACTGTACACCGGCATGTCACTTATTTTTCTCCATGCAAAGCCTCTTGTTTCATTATTATGTTGTATCTTTGGCATCTATTGTTGGTGAGTGTGACATGGTGCTTCCCGGAGACCCTGCGCGTTGCTGGGAGATCCTAAGATTAGCTTTATGAGTAAAGTTGTCCCATTCATCTCCAACTAGTCTAGCTGGTGATGACGAGGGGGTCGGATCATGGGGATCTGAAACTCACGTCCTAAATAGACGGACCAACACTACACAGTAGTGTAGTGTACGGGTACGTCTCGAAACCGGTAGACCGTAAATCTGGTAGTGGTTTTAACTAAGTTAACCAACAATCTGTTAAATCTCATTTAGCATCCTCTATCTTTTTAAGAGTCCAGGTTTCGGATAACTTTCAAAGCATTGGCCTTTATAAAAAAAATTCAGCACCACCTTTGTTTCTCTGTACTTATTCCTTATCTCTGTACTTATATACCTTTTCTGATTTCAACTGTATGTATTAGCTTCTGTAGATTTATATCAGTTGATTTATGTCTCTTAATATAGATCCTAGATACCTATTTAACAATCTCACAGGAGTTATGGGAATATGTTTTTTTTTTATTGTTTTGTTCTTTGGTTTTGTTTGATTGTTTGATTTTGATTGTTGAATTGGAATAGTTTTCAGGCTGCAATTCTTTTTATTAACTACAAGACGCATATATCCTACTGAGAACATATTACGTAGAGCTTCGAGTCCACATTTCTAAAATGATTTATCCCAACGGTGTCAAAACCATCATTCATAACCGTACCCATTAAAAGCCGGTGTCGCGAAAAGCCCTTTTCACCAGAGCAATTCTTCTCCCCTTTGCAAAATAATACGGCAGAAGAACCATCGTAAAGTTATTATGCAAATAGGTTCAGCATACAGCGCGGGTATACAGCATACATACAGGGTATGGTAAACATCGCGCGGCACGCGTTGTATCCTCCGGGGAGAGCAGAGTGCGGCCGAGATAAGTCCGGAGATATTTATCCGACGTTTCATATTTACGGGCGGGATACAGAGGGCTGGCAGAGGGCGGGGCGCCGGGTCGGGGGTCGGAGATACACTGGAGGTCAGATTTCCTGGGACTACAGCACAACATGAGCGTACCTATTTACGCAATAATTTTGATATTAAAACAGGATAAAACATGGCCCCTGTACATTGAGAAAAAACATCTAGTTGGTGTTATGTATTCTAACTAACTTACTTAGCAACATGCCGTTTTCCCTAAATCCTAGGATACTCATAGTACACATTCGCGTGGCCATCCATCAATATCACACTTGACCATTTCACCCATACTAAATTACTTCACACGTACCCAAATCATCTCAGCGCATCCAGAGTAATCATGTGATGATTAGCACAACAGAATATCCCATAAAACTACACACAAAAGGAATTCGTTATTATTTTACGTCAGTCGATGAGTATTGGCACCAGAGCTCTATTATGCACCGCATGGCATCGAATGATTAATTCATTTTTGGCAATAATTGCCTCTCATTGCACCACTGACTTCTCATTCACTTGTTCCAAGCCCTCATTATTTACTGTTCTTTTTCTCCTTCAACGGTCCCGCCGCGCTGAACATTTTGCGTCCGAGCGTGGCTGAGGAGCCTTATTCTGGAACCGCACACCTTTCTACAAGTTGTGCACACGCATCCAGTAGGTAGTGGGGTTCTGAGACTTTTTTTTTCCTTTTGCATCACTATTTACTATTTACTCATTATTTACATATATATTACAAATAGTCGCATTTTCACGTTTCTCAAACACCATGACCTTCAATTTACTAACATTCATCAAAAGTTCACTTACTCTTCAAAGGACTGTACTACTCACCAGGCACTGCAGATCGGTTGAACTTTAAGCTATTACCACTGCATCATTTTCTCATAATAGGCAGGGTATAATTAAGTCTTCCTTTGCACCTGTGCAGCAACATCTAATGTAGGTATTAGTGGAATACGGGATGGGTCTGCTCTGTACTAAGTACTATAATCTAGTACTACTACATTATTTGTGCACATTTCACTTCTTTGTAAGTGAACTGCATACTATAAACAACACACACCCCAAAGCTCAAACTTCATACTTTAAATAGCATATTAAAAAATATACACTTCAAATTTTAAATTTAAGTGCGACATTTTTAATATGCAAAAGTTTTGCGATGTTGATTTAGATAAAAAGAAATAATTGACGGAGGTTTTGATGTGAATAAAATGGTCAGGTCATTATTGAAGAAGTGAACACTCCACAACAAAGTGCATATAATTTACGGCCACGAAAGCAGTAATCAGTCCGCCCACTACCTCCACGGGTAAAGGTCATCCTCCTGATGATGTTGAATAAGCATTCAATGAAACTTCGAGAATCGTTTCTCGGAAAAACATACGGTTCGCATAAAATATCCGCAACCAGTTACAGTTAATTCCCGTGTGTCGGTGATGTAACGTAGGTCTACATGTTATAGAAAATATGGAATATCTACCTTATTTACGAAAACTAAAACGTCACATTTTTTGTAATCATCGAATAGACATTTTCACACCAAAATGACTATATTAAACTGTTACAAATGTACGGATTTTTAAATTAAAAAATATATATTAATTACTCTCTTATTGTCGGCCAGTGTGTAAAAGAGAGCAGTTAAATCGAGCAAGGAAGAGCACGATAATACCACACATTTCAGGTAGGACAGAGATGGCGGTTGTTTGAGTTTCGGTGAAAACGAAAACAATATCGAAAGAGTACGCTAGAGTCGCGTAACACGTGTAAGACAAAGACGGACTGCGGGCGACTGACGCGAGCAGGCGACCGCGTCGTTGTATTCAGTTTCTATTGAAACGTTGGCGGAAGCGCACGCAAATTCGATTTGCCATGATTTTATAATAATTTACTAAAATAATGCAAATATGTATATTGACCTTACATAATTATATAAAGGGACCTTTAAAAAGTCTTATCTGTATTGAATATATGTATGTTTTATCACATATTAAAAACTATGCCGATTTTTAATCAGGTAACGCTGTGTTACTCCACCGTCCCCAAAGTTTTTTTTAGCACAGTCTTTTAAGAGTTAAAAGACAGAAATGCCGTAAGTAAGAAAATTACACGCACAGCTTATCAGGCACGATGAAAATTTTTGCGACAGTATTAATTAAAATCAAACCGCGATAAATCGTCCCACGAAGGCTGGAGACCGCGTCGTTGAATTCAGTTTGCAATGATACATCAGCGTGAGCGCGCGCAAATTCGATATGCCATAATTTTATGATAATTTACCAAACTAATGCAAATATGTATGTTTACCTTACATAATTATATAAAGGGGCCTTTAAAAAGTCTTATTAAAAACTATGCCGATTTTTAAACAGGTAACGCTGTGTTACACCACCGTTTCCGAAGGTATTTTTCAGCACAGTCTTTTAAGAGTTAGATATGATTCATATACACTTACTGTATTACGGCATTTATTTTAAGACCGACGAGTATTAGTGGATCCACGTGGCTCGGCTGCATGGCTTCGCTGCAGCTGGCGAGGAGCGACCTCCACCGCTGCCGGTCCTGGCTAATGGGGCGCATCCGTCAGGGTGACACCGGCGGGCGACTGTGGCCAGATAAAGGAATTTACACCCCCAGCCCGCGGCGAGGGTGACTGCAACGAATTAACGTCAGTTATCCTCCGCACAGGGCGCTATCTACTGTGCGCGGCACTTTGTTACTCTAGCACAGGACATGTCGAGTCTCTCTGCTTTTTAAACGGCTTCATACATGAATATGAACTGTAAACTACCGAACAACAATTGTACATTAATCAACTCCACCTCCGAAACAAAATACCTTGGTGTGATCATTGATCAACACCTCAAGTGGAGTAGACACATCATTGAACTAGTAAAAAAGTAACCCATAAAAACCATGTCTTTATTATACTCCCTTTCTTTTTAAAATATAACAACAATCAAAGACGAATTAAAACATATAACATAACACTAAACTTACAGCAATTTAATATATTTCTAAAATGTCAGATGTTTTGAGCTTTGATAAGACACTTCATGCTTTGAAGATTAAATTCTAAAAACATTTGTCAGTCAATTTAGATTTTCGACATTCGTAGTGAAGTTCCTATTATGCATAACGACGGAGTAATTCAAATTTAGAAAATATTCCGCGACGTTATCGGGCCGCCGTAATTAAACTTTTCTAATGATTCCAATTTGAAAATACCAATAAAATTTCTAAAAATCCGAAATTATACTATAATAATTAATTTTTTCAACGAAAATTTGAAAGATCTTCTTGATCGTTGCCACAAGTCTACTTGCCAAGTTTCAGCTCGATTGGATCACGGGAAAAGGGTTAAAAAACGATCCAAAGTTTTTTCAAGCAGATGCCACGAGTTAAAAGAAAGGAAGTAAAAAGAATAAGGAAATGTATCTACATATTCGTTAGATTAAGAAATATTTTAAGTACAAAAATTATTAAAAACGTTTATTACGCCACTGTTCACTTTCTACTCATATACGGTGTTATCGGATGGGGAGGTTGTTATAAGAAAAATATAAACTCAGTAAAAATATCACAAAGGATTATCATTAAAGTAATACTGAAAAAAAATCTACGTCTCCAATAAAAGATCTTTTTAAATTGTTTCCAGTACCAAACGTAGATGATATTTTCAAGCAAGTTTCCATATTAAAAATATGTAAAGAAAGAAACCTTACAGAAAACCAGGAATATTTCAAACTTATGAGAAAAGGAAACCAATTTAAAATGCCTATATGTAAAACAACCCAAATGCAGCATCACTATATTTATAAAGCCATTAATTACTATAATAACTCACCTATCAAGATACGATGCATCAGTAACCTCTCAGAGCAAATCAAAAAAATTAAAATTTTCCTAAAATGAAACTTAAATTCACAAATCGTTTAAACCTATAGCTTTTTCCAAAATAACTCCAATACTTTCATTATCAATTAACCTTTTTTACTGTATTAGTAAATAACTCGTATATACTGTTACAGACTCAAGAGCTTCTCTTTACTGATGAGGTCTACATGACTACCAAGTATTTTATAAAAAAAATGTTTAATCTGATATGTATATATAAGAACTGTATTTGTACCATAAATTAAATAAATTTAAAAAAATGACTATCACAACGTTGCAGTTACTATAGGTATTATCGTGACACTGAGAGCAAATTTTTGGATAGCAGCCGTTCGGCCCACTTATTTCTACGACACCGGGTTGCACGGCTGCCTTTAGCATTTAAAAATTGCAATAATTTGACAATGTACTAAACCGATACAGGAGCTTTTACTAAGCGGTGGGTCTGCCCTCATTATCACCGTGGGAGTAGATACAGATAGTGGAATGGAATGGAAAGTCTTTTATCCTTTCAGACATTATTAAAGAGTTTAAATTTACAATGTACAATTTGTTACTTATTAAAGAATGTACGCTACCGGTTTCGACACGTCCGTGTCATTAACGAGCGTTATTTAAACTAATCTAAAATGCGAAAGTACTGTATTAGGTGTCTTTAGGGGGCGGGGATGATTTGTGGAGTGGGAGGGGCGAGGGAGGGAACATGGTTAATAATGGTGACTTACACGGGGCTATTATTTTGTTAACGATGTTAATATTAGAGTTTAATTTTTTGTTTATTTTTCTAGGGCGGACATATAAACAAAAAATTAAATTCTAATATTAACATCGTTAACAAAATAATAGCCCCGTGTAAGTCACCATTATTAACCATGTTCCCTCCCTCGCCCCTCCCACTCCACAAATCATCCCCGCCTCCTAAAAACACTTAATAAAGTACTTTCGCATTTTAGATTAGTTTAAATAACGCTCGTTAATGACACGGACGTGTCGAAACCGGTAGCGTACATTCTTTAATAAGTAACAAATTGTACATTGTAAATTTAAACTCTTTAATAATCTCTGAAAGAAATTGTTACATTGTACGTGCCCAAAAAATACAAAAAAAAGTCTTTATCCTGACAAGTGACTCGCCTGGTCTATTTCGAATTGAAAATATTTTTAGGATACGACTGGTGACTTTTTATGAAGTTTTGAATAATTTTCAAAGGCTTTTTTCTAATGATTTTTATTTTTTTAACAAAATCAATTTCTATTCAATGTCCGTAAATTCTGAATTGATCTCCGAATCTCTTTAAGTTATTTTTTATATTTATAGCGTTACCTTTGTGGTTGGACATAATTATTAATTTTTATTGATTAAAAAACTTTGTATTAACCACTTAACTATTTACTCTACGTCTATCGGTTTCGATACCACTGTTTCTTAATCAGGACGGATTCAAACTAACTATCCATTACTTATTCTAGCAAACAAATACATTTTTGAAAGGGGGCTTGGCTACAGTTGTAGTGGGGATAATTGAGAAGTGGACGCCGAAATGGGGAACATATCAAGTAACGGGCTATAACACTACCCTTGAGTTACTAGTTAAGCGGTCAATACAAAGTTGTTTAATTAATTAAAATTAACGATTATTTCTGCATCTAACCAATTCTTTGACATTATATAATATTTCAATTTTATAAACGTTAACAATAAGGTAATCTAACATTTTAGTAATAATTAAAGTTTTTATATCAAAATTCAGAAAAGTTTTTTTTTTTAAATTGCATTACTATCATGTCACAATTTTCTTATTTATTCTTCAATTACCGCTAAATGATGGTGGGGTAACATTATTTATATAACTAACAAGAATAAATTTCATATTTTCCACTAATTTTTTTGTAATATCAACATGTTTCGGGGCCAATGGTCTCTTTAAAATGACACAACGTATATATCTACCACTGACCCTAATACATATTAATATTTTCACAAATTTAATGTTAGGTTAGGTTAGGGAGAATTGGCTCCAAAACATGTTGATTATTTTTTTTAAATGTGTTTAATTCAAAGCATTTTCATGTTAATGTATATTACAGATGTCTCACAGAGACGAAACTGTAGTTTTTTATTTATTTATTTTGTTTTGTATGGGAATGTTGGTATAGAAATCTTTTGGGTGTACATAGGACTTATGACCTATCTTATGACTGATGACCCATCTCACGAGATAGGTTATAAGTCCTGTGTACACCCAAAAGACTTCTATACCTACTTTCACATAAAAAAACTACAGTTTCGTCTCTGTGAGACATCTATAATATACATTAATTGATTAATAATGTCTCTGTGACATGAAATCCAGTACTGTTCTGAAAGATTTGAACAAACTCAACATATTCATTTTCATGTTAATTATATTTTCTTGCATGTTAGTAAGGAATTAACAAAAAACATATATAAAAGGGTAACTATGAGTAATATTAGGTAGCCGAAATCAGAAAAATGTTTATTGTAATATTCTAAATAATAAAGCGCCATCTTTCAACCTCACGGAGCGGTGAACCAAATTCACGCCAAAGAATCTGAAAATATAACGAAATGAAAAACAGTTGGGGTTCTTTAGACTCGTTTATTTTAATACTGCGGGGTGGGTACAAATATCGAGGAACACAATGGTGGCCAAACAGATAAATTAATTAATGTACACACAAAATTCTCTTAGTCCTGTCTCCAAGGTAAAATGTTCTCAATCCGAGTATCCCTCATCCCGTCTGCTAATGTCCTTAAAACTTCTTCGCGTAATCTTCGCTCTGGAAGCGTCTCCATCGTATCAGTCTTGGACTCTTCTACTTGTTTTCGGATAAATCCTTCGTGGGTCACAACTGTAGGCTCCTCTATATGTGCCCAAGCAAATTTTTTGCATGTTACTTTGTCGATTATCAATAGCGTATGCTTAAAGCTTGATCTCAAAAGTTACCCAACATCTGTCTGTGAAGACACTTTAACACCAAATATATGTCCGGAAATGATGATTTAAAAGTAAGTGTTGATTCAAAAGCTGTCTTTCTTTCTTTGTTTTTCACTTTTTTCTTTTATAACTTAATATTGTTGATATTTATTATTATGTAATTATTGCTTTTCATACTTTGTTTCTCACTTTTTTGGTGTATCGCTCCTTTTCTCTCATTCTGTTGGTTAGATTAGCGTTTAAGATTTGAAATCATATTGGTATGAGTCGTTCTTAATTGAGCACCAGTTTAATATTTCGAGATTACGTTGTTTTGTTGATTTATTGTAACTAAGAACTTGTAAATACTATGTATAAATAAATAAATGATTAAAGATAAGGATCAAATTGGTACAAATATAACTAAATTCTTACTTCTGATGGTCGCAAAATTTTCGCCTCCTGATTGATGCCTTTCCACTTCTTTTGATAGATTACCTTCTGCTTCCAACCCTCCTTCCTCGTAGCCTCTTCACATCAGCCAGTACATTTTCTGGTTTGTGTCTTCTGGGGTATTATGTGATGGTGGACCCTGCAATGGTATCCGAAAAGTCGGTCAGAAAGGTCGTAATAACATATCCCAGGCATAATACCCCAGAAGACACAAACCAGAAGATTCTGAGTGGCCGTGAAAACCTAAGAACATTGTTAGCCAGTACATTGTCCGTAAGACGCCATCTGGGTCTGCCTAGCGGTCTTTTCTTGGTAGGTTTAGTCCTATGTACTAATTTAATGACTCTATTACTGCTTTCCCGACGTACTTCTCACATACAAGTTAGTCGGTTAGATCTGAAAGTGCTCGTTATAAAAGGGTATTGTGATAGGGAACGAGTTCTGCATTGCTCCTAAGTCTACTGCAATACTCGGTATGATTCTCAGTGTTGTCCTTAATACTTACAAACGGGAAAGACCTCCGTTGTTCTTTAAGGACCAGTTTCCATAACTTCACCCGATGTGTTATTACTAAATTGATGATAGATGTTTGAAAACGTATTGTGGATTTGGACAAGTTATTGGGAGATGGGTTTTATAAAAGTTTATGTAGCGGTCAATGAGTAGTGGCGAAAGAAAACTTTCCTCCGGATCCAGGTAGAACGTAGATCGACTGAACACTTTAGTTCCTCCCTTTTCAGAAGGGTGGTAAGCCTCTACAGTGGCACTTTATTCCTTATCACAAGGTCTTGTACGATCGTGCACGAAAAAAGCACACACAAACCAAGGCAGTAATATTAAGTCATTGATAAAAGATTTTGGTAGAGCGTGCACTATTGTAAGGTGTTGGAGAAGGTGAGTATGCTCAGATAAATCAGGTCTTATTTGTCGAACAAGAAATTAAACAACAGTATTGTATGAAAATAAACTAGCGTTAAAATAATGAATATTTAAACATTGACGGTCATTTTCTCAGTATGTTTCAAATAACAGGTAGTACCTTGTTATTATTTCAAAGGTATGATATATATTGAAACGTGCACCCGGGGGATGTAATCAAAATCCCGTACCTGTGTCTATTTCTCAGAAGCCATTAAACCCAGCCGCACTGTAAAATTGTCAGTCTTCCCAAAGGTGCATATTTCCAATGAATTTGGCTGCCGGGGACTCCGCCCAGCAACAGCAAATAAACGATTGTTGGCTAATGCATCCTCACTACCATCAAAAAGGTATAAAAGCCTTGCACTCGTACTCCCAGCCAGGATATACTGTTCGGAAGACTCCAACAGTTCTTGCGTTACTAGGAAGTGTCCAGGAGTGATTCATGGCAAAACTAGGAAACGATATCACTGCCGCAGTCGAGTGTTCTTCTGCCGGACCGTAGCAAGCTGAGCTTACGTAAAGCTCGAGTCTCGTCGAGTGCTTATCTCCGAGACGTTTCTCCGCCATCGCTTTTTCTGTCGATTTTTTTCCGGCAAGGGCTTCCGCTGAATCTGTGAAGAAGAAGAATTGTGACTACGCCAGGGACCTAAGGGCTTTTGATAATTTTATTTTATATTCTGTGTGCTCTTTTATATTTTGACTGTTTATATTTCTGTGTGTTCTTGGACATTTCTACCGTTTATATTTCTGTCTTTTCCTCGTATTTTGACTGTAAATAAATTGTTGTGAACAAAAAACTTTTCAGTTATTTCCACGCCTTTGTCACTTGCACACATAATATGAAACGCCCACTCCGTTTCAGTATGAAATAAAATTTAATTACTTCATTCCTACGGAATTATACAAAACGCAATTTTTTTTTTTTTTTTAAATTGTCACACGAAACGATGTACAAAATAACAACTTGCTTTCACCGCAAGTCACAGGTCGATTGAAAAATAAATCAAAATTTAAACAACACAACGCCCGCAAAGCGAGCGAGCGATAACAGCGGCAAATGACGTCGCGTCACGTCTATCCAGGCAGGTACCTCTGCTGAAATGACCGATTGACATCCGTGACCTGCCGGTGGACTGATTGGATTATTTGGTTTTGTTGTTTGGTAAATCCTTGCCAAACTTCCCGAAACGGACGTGGACGGGGAAAATTCATCGGAGTAATAAATAATATTTTCAATTCATACAACATGATGACCGTATAAAAAGGTGGCCATTTTATTTGTTTATTTGTTTATTTGGAAATATTAACAGATATAATAAAATGATATATAAATATATGAAAGTGTAAATAGTTAGCAGGGTTCGAAAAAATCCGATTTTTATAAAAAAAATCAAAAAATCGAATTTTCTATATATATCGGATATATATCAAAAATTGGATATTGTTTTTTTTTTGCACACGTCGATTGATACAGGTGCATGCAAGTTTTAGGATTTTTGAATTTCCTGGTGAAACAGAGTATAAATCCTGCCATGTTTTGTACTTTACTAATTATGTTTTATATTAGTGTAGATAGTAAGTTTTTAAAATTAATATAAAAATAAAAAATTAATATTATATAAAGATTGATGATTAATTAATGAATTTTCACACACATTGTGGTGAGTCATAATATCTTAAATAAAATAACTTTTTGTTTAACACCACTTTATTGAGTTTAAACCAACTAGTTTCGACTCACAGCTGAGTCTTCATCAGGGTTCAGTATTAACAGTTGGTTTAAACGATTAATTAATGAATTAAAATCATTAGTTATATCCAACCACAAAGTTAACGTCATACACATCAAAAATAGAAGTTATTAAATCATTAGATCTTTGACACACTCTGGAAAACAACAGAGTAGACAAAGTATGTTATGAAGACGATGCAGCCCTTAAAGCGGATAATGAAGATAACCTCCAAAGACTCCTACACAAATTCCACATCTTGGCAAAGCCATTCAACATGAATGTCTCCATCTACAAAACAAAAGCATGGTCACTTCAAAACAGTCAGTACGCTGCAAACGTGTAGTAGATAATACAACAATAGGGCAAATAATGCGATTCAAGAACTTGGACTTTGAAATATTAGTGACCTATGTGAAGAAGTTAGGGAAGAAGCAAATAAAGCATCCATTGTAGCTGCATGCTTGAGAACTACTGTGTGAAGAAATAAACGCATGTTAAATGAGAGTAAAATAAAAATCTATAAAACCTGTGCAAGACCGATCATGGCATATGGCATTGGTACAAGAACCGACACCACAAGAACGACCGAAATGAAAACATTCAAACCTATCACGGGAGTAACCATCAGAGACAGAGTACCGAACTCTGAAATTCTGAAGATCTACGATGTCGAAGATATTGTACGATGGGGGAAAAATAGATAGAGATACTAGTGAGACCACGTAGACAAAGTGTTACTCTAAAAGAGAGGTAATAAATGCGAAGAGTGAGATACTTGCAGGCACCAGACCTTCAGCAAGACCACCAATAAGATGAAGGGACAACTGGTCATGGAGCAGCAGTCGGCAAACAACAAAATAATACAACATAGGCAGAAGAAGAAGAGGCTGAATATTTTCGTTTCTCTTATATTTTGTTAATAAAAGAAATGATAAGAGCTTCACCCAAAATTTTTCTAAATGACCTCGCTTGTTGAAAAAGACCGAGATGATTGGAGAAGAATTATCAAGACGGGAGTCAAAGTATAGAGAGTTTGAGAATAAATTGATTTTTGGGTTCTAAATTGTCCTAATCTCAAATTTTTAAAAAATACATAAATTCAAGAAGCCATTTTCCACCCAGAGATAATATAATTATTTTGTACGTACTGAGATCGTTCTTGCTAAACTCCTGCGATTGAATTAAAAATACATCTCAAAGACTTGAAAACGCTCTCGGGCCAGCAAGAAGAATATTTATGTATATTTACATTTCTTGGAGTAATGAAAATTCATGAGGCAAATTTCTTCCATCCCTCTTAATCTCCACTCTCGTCTGGACTTCACCTAAATTCCTTATTGATTTTCTCCAAATAAATTATGTTCCAAATGAACCGTACCTAAAGCGTCAATGATTTATTATCGCTGTATAAAAATATACTGAAGGATTATCTGTTCATTTATTTCTTTATAATTACTGTTGATAGTTTTTTCGTTAACAAAACATCGTAAATATTCAATAAAAGTCAGTTGATCAAATAAAACACTTAGTTTTTCTATTCGTAAGCAACTAATGTGTTATTATTATGACTTTTAATTGTCACTGGTAAATACTGAAAAACTGTCCTTTTCCGAGCCGCAAATATCGTCACACACGACAATAACTCAAAGAGAGGAATTTATTAGAAGCATTGGTTCAAGATTTGAAGCCAAGGGATGATTGACATACTAATGTGGACAGTTAAAATTACAAACAATCAGATTGTAAGAATAAATAATGCAAAAATAGTGGCTAGCATATGGGACACATTCTTAGAGTGAAGAGTGGGTCTGTGAAATGATTTGGGCACGCAAAAAGTATGATTAAGATGAATGTATAGAAGTGGATAAAGGAAATATATGAAGCGATTATCAACTCTGACAACTTAAAAGAGGCCCTCAATGAAATATCGAATATTGTTAGATGACTCTGATGGATGCTTCAACAATTGATGAGCAAAAATGAGAAGATGATTTAAAGTTAAGGTGACAAATTTTGGTATTTGGAACAAGCATAAGTAGCTTTAGCGATGAAATAGCATGATGATAAGTTCTTCTTCTTTTTCTTCCTTTCTTTCTCCCCACAGCCATTTATTTCCCCCCACAGTGGTTATATCGTCGGCCCATCTTTTTTGAGGTCTTTCGACGCCTCTTTAATTCTACCAAGGTCTCCACTCCAGAACTCTGGGAGTCTATCTTGTAGCATCCTGCTTTGCAACATTCCCTGCCCATTGCCATTTTAGCTTCGCTACACGATCCATGAATCCATGATATCCACTACTCTAGTTCTGCGATTAATTTCATCATTTCTTATTCTATCTCTTAGGCTTATTCCAAGCATGGATCTCTCCATGGATCGTTGCATTCATTTGAGCTTTTCTACACTTTTTTTGTAAGGGCCATTGTCTCCACTCCATACGTCATCACTGGTAGTATACACGATTCAAAGACGTTAATTTTTAGGCTAATTGAGATCTCTTTGTTCTCGAAAATATGTTTGAGTTTGCCAAAAGCAGCCCAGCTCATTCCTATTCGTCTTGGCAATTCTACTGTCAATGATGACAAGTTCGAAAATAAACGTATACTTGTGTGGAGCGGAAAGACCGGCCGGCTGTCGAGGCCGCGGCTAGAGGACCACGCCATTCCATAGCCTGCACCCGTAAAGTGAAAAACGCCCTAGTCACTCTCCTTGCAATTATTATTGTAACCGAAATTTTGTAATAAATGTAATTTATAATAACTTGTTAGCAGTAAATAAACAATGAGATAAATGTAAGTACGAATAATTTTTTTGATCAACCGTTTCTTTCACACGTAAACTTGTATACATTTTAGTTCTGCTCTAACTCTGCCGTAGAAATTTGAAAAGTAATATTCAATGCTTCGAAGCTAGATATCTCAGATTAGTGTAAACGCCGGATATCCTTTCGGAAACAAAGCGGGCGCAACATGTATTTCAAATTGTTCACGCGACAGCCGGTGTGCTTTATGTTGGTTTTTCTCAGACAGACACGAGCAATGTGCAAACATTCTCCAGGCAGAGAGCTTGTAGCGCGGGCCCGAACACGCCGGCTGCGGAGAAACTTCCTGATGTAATGAGGACTTATGTATGTCTTGGGAGGAGCCGGCGCTACCCCGAACTACCCTCCCCGCGCTAATGGACTTTATTATTATTTATTCGCTCACCTTTTAAAAGTTGCGCGTAGGACTGCGAGGGTGGCTTCTAACGATACCTCTGCTCCCTCAACACACAACCTGATAATTACGGCTCCATTATTGTATTTGGGGGAGACTGCTGGAAATGCGGTAAACGGTGTTTCTGAGAGTTGTTTACCTCGCAAGAACAACAACTCTATAGCAGAACACAACATTGTTACGAGTGTTTAAACGTAGAAATATTGATAAATTATGGCCTTTTAATACTAACAACAAACTTAGCTGCAGGGATAGTCAGATAGAGTAAAATACCATACTCTTCTGACCTGGCACAGCATTTTCATTGGTACCGCGGAAGCTTTTAGTGGTCTTCGTAATTTTGGGTTTCTAATCATGTCAGGGCTTTTGTTCTGTTGCTGATGCCTCTAACACTCAACTAAACTCAATTAATAAATATACCTATATAAACAAAATCCAATGATTGCGTTCTTACACGATATATAAAAATAACTATTACACCACTTTTCATTCAATAATTCTCAAATGCAACATACATCACCCATAAAATCACTAAAATTATAGTCCACCACTGTAAAATGCTGGTCCATAATTAAAAAAAGCTGATACACAGTTTTATCTTCTAGCAATACTCTCAAAATACGAGAAAATTCCATGATAATACCTTTTAATACTTCCACAAATACCGGTAAAGTGCCATTACTGTAATGGTAGTTTTCAGTTATTTTTGCATACCCTAAGTGAAGATCCATCAAAAGTGTTGATAAAACGCATCTTCATCTTACACCGTTGTAATTTCGGACTTCATCCGGCTCTAAATACCTGACTTGAGCTGTTTGGTCCTTGAAGAATCGTATCCAAAATACTTAGGAATATCAGTTTCATCCCATGAGCCGCTGTGAGCCGCGCTGCCTAGCAAATGACTGCCTCCCCTAATGGAATTAGAAAGAATGATGGCGGTAAAGGCCCGCGGAGGAGCCTTCATGAATATTTACGGAAAATAATTAGTTGGATGAATAATATCTCGGTTGACTCGGGGTAGCTCACTTCCAAACAATTAAATTAATTAAAACTTTTGATTGCCGCCGGTCCGCGGGCGCCTCTGCTTCTCAAATTACTAAAACCGCCCATACTAAGGCAGTTAATTCGACGCCGGATTCTTGAGCGCCCGGCGAACGTTGGTGAATTCGCTGTTTCGCAAAGTACACGTAAAGAGTAACTAGGAAGTGCACGCGGTAAGCTCACTTTGTGCCCGCAGACAATACGTCATCACCGGTCTGCTTTGTTAGTCTATTAAATGGGTCAAAGGTTTGGTTGTTTCAATAATGAAGCCCAATTCTAGATAATATCATTTAGAATGTTCTTCGAGAAGAGATATTTATTCTACGTTTAATCTTTGTAACATTTTGAGGATGTATATATGGCATCTCATCCCTTAAATACATAACCAACAATCTAGGTCACACACGCACACAAATGTGGCGAGTGTGCTGCGTAGACAAAATGTGGCACAGTAGTGTACACGAGCCATCGACACAGGTCAGCGAAGCACCGACAGCACACGCATATAGCCAGACTTTAAGAGAGTTCTTTGTTCCCAAAACATAAAAATAGCCCTGTACGGGCATGTCAGTCTCTCAACTACCCCCGGCGTAGGTCGGAAACCCTGTTCCGGCGAAGTCTTTATCATTGTCTTTATTATTTTAATTATGTATAACTTGTAATTGGTTTATCGAGAAAATAAATTAATAAAACATTTCACGACTTTGGAGAATTATATAACGGGTGGTGACCATAAAGCAATCTTCTCCTCATTTATCGATCACCAAAAATTGGTGACTACCAATGCTCACCTTTATCCCTAAAGATTCAATTATTAATTTTTTAAAAAATGTATTTCTTTTAACGTTTATAGGTTTTGATACAACTGTATATTCGTCAGAAAGGATGCATTCTTGCATACAGATCATGTCCAACTCATTTTTCATGAAAGAAAGAAAGTAATTAGTAAATTGTAAATGAAATTACCCTGTTTTGTTATATCTTGTCCATACGTATACTTTGTTAATTTGAACTAAACAAGAAACTGGAATAGAAGTACCCGTGTGGCTTGTGGTGAAAGTCTGAATGAATAAAAAAATCCACCATTAACTTTTATTGAATGTTAGAATGCCGGTACTAGCAAAAACATCATGACACCATCAAAGTGTCAACAATAAAACTGATGTCTGGTGATGATTGTAATGAATCTGAGTGACGTCTGTCTAAAGAATGAAAGTGACAGAGGGCATGGAAGAAAGAGAGAGAGAATGTCATTAATCGACAGGCGCCATTTTGTTGGCTCTCTCATTGCGTAGTGACCGCGACGTGAGCATCAATCTTATTGTACTATAACCAAACTGTTGTCACTTGTAAAACAATAAAATAACTGGAAGCCAACAACGAGTTTCATTATAATTCCGAGAATCAAGCTCCACATACAAGAAAGAACATAACAATGATGATGATGATGACCTGGAGATGCTAGAAGTAGAAAATAGGCATAAATATCAAAGAAAAAGGCCAACATCATACTGTTTTCTTCTCCTGATTGCAACCAGGGAAAGACAACGTAAAAAAAGAAGAATAGCAAATAGACTACAGCATTCAGCCAATAGCCTCTAAGAGGGGAACTTCTACCAGTTGAGAGGGAACAAAATAAAGAGAATGACATACGAGGAACAACCTAATCATCGTTTGATGATGGTGGTTGGTAAACACATTTTTTTATTTGACAGTGTCAATTTAAATTAGAAACATGAAACTGGCCTTTGTTTAATGCAGAGTAGTATCCCCTATTGACCATTATTCTTCGCAATTACTCCCTCGCAAAATGAATATATCCTCCTGTGACTACCAGAGGAACAAAAGGCTTTCTGTCCGCGGGGCTTACCTGCCGCTCGGCTGAATGCTTTGTATTAGGACAAAGTTTTAACAAAACTTTATGGAATACGTAATAACCCCTTGTCATACGAGACTATAACCGCAGACGAGCAATAAATTCGCATAAAAAAACCTTTAACAATTCCAAATGAAAAATATAAAATAAATGTATTTTAAATATATTTTAAATATTTATAATCCATTTACACAGTCAAAGTGGTGGGTGTGCGAGAAAGCAGTTACTATCGAATCAAAACAGCGCTCTGAGACCAATCTCGATGTATTATAGAGACAACATTGTTTTTGCATTTGCATAGACATTTCTTATTTCTTTTGACACAACTAGCACCTCAAAATTATTGTTGAAGAAAGGGAATGTTTTTTGTTTTAGAAATCGATGTAAATGTGATTTTATAAATTTAAAAAAAATACAATTTTATTCATTCTTAAAATATTCCGCATTTACAGCTAAAAAAACGAAATTAAACGGTCGGAGATGGGGCTTGAATCTCGGGCCAGCAAACCCGAAGGTGGCAACGATAGCGATGTTGCTATAAAGACGCGACGCCATTTCATGTTACCCCCAGTCGCCAGGGTTTAGAATAGTACATTTAACTGCCGGCAGGGGAAATATAAAAAAAATGTTCTAATATTCTGATAATGATAGAAGTCGTTATTTCTATTTAATGGGTGTCGGATTTATATATAAGTAAATACTTATTCTTTAGGTCATTATGTAAAAGTACCGTTATTTTTGACAGGGTAGAGCTAGTGTAATATTATTATTATTATAAACTGTACCATGGAGGCATTAAATTGCTGAGTGATTTAAATTCACTTTAATATGAGATTGACATTTTTCCCTACTTCTTGCAACAACGTTTGTTCCGACGCGACGCCTTTATTTTTTGCAGTTTCGCTTATAGGCAATTATGCGCTAAATAAACCTTTAATAGAGATGTACAACTTCCTAATGTAGTAAGTACCGTTTCATCTTTCCGTGATATTTGGCCTTCAGTAGAGGAACTTCAATAACCTCAAAACTATCACACGTCAGATCTGCGATGCATATTGATGCATGCTCTAGCTCCATCAAAGTTGCCTCCTTTGAGGCGAACTAGAGACGCTTAATGCATCCCTAATATTATTTACCAAATTTCAAGTTAAATTGGAACCCTATCAATACTTGGTATGTGCATAATTATTATATTATCTAACAATCACCTAACTAACCATCACGCCGTTTCTCCACAGGGATAGAAAGAGTAGAACTACATTTTGTTGACTTTTGAATGAATGACTTTTCCTTGCCGTATCATTATTTAAACTTGCAACCGTAGATGCTCCGTCAAAATCGATCTTATGACCTTCTGTCATAGCTTGCTATGCTAGAGATGACGTGAACTTTTTGTATTTACGTCCACAGCATGTCCGGCTATTCCAGCGGATATCTTTCAGTTGCTTCGTCCAATGTAACTTTTATCACAGGTGCTGCATTGTATCTCATATATTCCTTGGAATTCCAGAGGGACGACGTCTTTTGCGTTTTTCAGTAGAGAGGCAATCTTATTTTCTGTTTTGAATGTTGTTCTAATGTTGTGTGTTT
Source organism: Agrypnia vestita (assembly GCA_016648135.1). NCBI lineage: Eukaryota > Metazoa > Arthropoda > Insecta > Trichoptera > Phryganeidae > Agrypnia > Agrypnia vestita. The sequence goes on from JADDOH010004218.1 coordinate 79,217, forward strand.
TTAAATATTCACGGATTTTTTCTGTAGATCCTTTGATGGTGACGCCATCTTTGACGGTTCATCCGTTTTTTTAAGGTTCTGTCTCATGACGAACGATCTTCCTGAGGGTCTAGAACTGCAGCCAATTACGGATGACATTGTCAATGGTCTATCGCCATCTATTCTGGTGTCATTTTTATTTATATTTATTTATTAAGTGGTACATAATACTAATACTAAATATTCATATACCTTTATAATTATGATTTATTTCTTGTTGTGTCGTCTGCAGTGTTGTGTCTTGAACATTTTAATATTCCTCTCTTTTTTTACATTCCCTGGTTGATTACTGTTTAATTTTAGACCTTTGTAATATAAACAGTTTTGTGTATTTGTTCTTAATATTTTTAATTTTTTTACAATTCCATTTCACGTATTATATTCATGAATATCTGCGTTATTATTTAAGAGGTATAAGACTCTATGGTGACCAGGACCTATAGTGTGAAGTGTAATAAAGCAGGTTAACCAATGAGTGGTCAAAAACGCAGCAGCAGCGAATAACTAGCCTTTGCTGGTTGGGACCTCGCGCCGCTTTCCCATTTTCTTCGCCAATTCTTCTTTAACCGTATTTCCAACTACATGTATCTGGATGTGTATAATCTTAAGTATCTTGTTATTATTATATTTAAACTACATCCTGGTAATTTTTATTTACAATAAATCAGTAAATCAATATACCAACCACCAGTATTAATGTATTTTTGCATACCTGTTGCCTCCCTTCCTCCCCTCCCTATGACCTCCCAGAGTTCTGAAATGGAGACCTTGGGAGAATAAAAGAGGCATCGGAAGACCTCAAACGAGATGGGCCGACGATATAGCCGCTGTGGGGGGAAAGAAATGGCTACAATTAGCAAACAACAAGGAAGGATGGAACGGTATGGAAGAGGCCTGTATCCAGCAGTGAAGAGACGAAGGCTGATGAGGATGAAGAAAAGTTGCCTCCCTTACTTGCTTGTGACGCGTTAAACTATACTTACGTACATCGCTACATATAAGAATGCATACATTTAACAACAGAATATTTCGTATGTAGAGGCAGACATCTTCCATAGGTACCTTACAAGCTGGTGACCATCAATCACCATTGACTCCAAGTGTATCAAAATCTAGCAAAATGTAGCAGTCACCGTCAATAGTTACAAGGTCGCACGAGACGACCCAAAACACTTCTGTCAACACGTCTCGCTGCCGGTGGAGGTCAGTATCTACGTCGAGAACTGACCTCCGCCCACATTACAACAACGTCCCGCTGCACATCAGAATCTACGTGACGTCAACTCTACTCGAGTGCCGAGTATCTGACTACGGACAACAGGACCACAAAGCACGTTCGAATCTACACTTCACCACCACCGCAGGACGATCTACACACGCAGGACTACACTAGCTTCTATCATCGTTACCATCATTAGCATCAACTTGGAGTCTACTCTATACTATTATTCACCCTGTATATTAGGGTGAATAGCCATATCAACAATAAATAAATGTGCGGGACATAAATAATAAATAAATCAACCATTGGAAACCACTATTATCATTTAACATACCACACCATACATCCCTTTGATGACAGGATGAAGATGAATAAGGATTTTCATTCCTACAATACAAGAGGAAGCGACAACATAAGACTACCAAAGAAAAAGAAAAACACCTCACAAAATTGTATGATGTATAAACGTATAAAACCTTCGATAGCCTGCCAAAGGAAATTCAAAACATGGAGAATATAAGGAGGTTTAAACTGGAATATAAAAATTTTATTTTAAAAACTTTAAAATGATTAGATGGAATGCAATATATCTAAGTGAAATCATATATTAGCCCGCACAACATTATGTGTGGAACTAAATAATTAAGATAAATAAAATAAAAGCATAATGCAATTTATTACAAAAATTTATTAAAGGATATATATATATTTCTTTCTCAACTTGTTGGGCGTTTCATCTAGTAATAATATTATGAGAATTAGTATAAAGAATATTCAGTATCGAAAAATTGATATAATTTTATGATCAAATAAGTTTTTTGTTTAATTATTTCGCAGCCGTATAAGGGTTCTCGACAAAATAATCTCACGAAATAAATAAAATATCGAATGTCCCAATATCGAATCTGTATCGGTCAATTAATTCGTTATATCAAATTCAGATGAGATTTCGATAGCCACTCCCAGCAAGCACCATAATAAAAATCCTTCGTCAATAATAATTATATTTAAGACTAATTTTTTTATATTTTCCAGACCTTTGGATCACTCAACCAATCTTGGTAATGAAAATGACACATTTTCTTGTGCTGCCCTTAAAGAAAGCTTCCCAACGCACCCCCAATTTGATTCTAATAAAAGAAATTCGACGAAATATTATTAAGCCCAACAAATCTTCAAAGAATCTGATTCGAATTTGTCAATACAAACCCAGTCGAGCGTATATTTTTCACGGGAATGGCAAATGATGTTTAGGGTAAACAAAATGCTTGAGAAATATTATTTGCATTGACAACTTCAAAGCCTTCGTTAATGCGGCCAGCAAATTAAAATGTGTCAGTTTTCGCGACAATTTACTTCTTGGAGTTTGTTTAAGGAGTTTGCAAAATTTGATAAATCATTTTGATCACGTCCGCCGACTTCTCGGAATCATTAGTACCGCCGTGGTACATACACCCTCTCTCTGCGGTGATTGGAGGAAAATGCTTCTGTTACGTTTTGTGCATTAATTAAGCAGCAAACCTCGGGAAGCAGCCGGAATTTACTGTTTAGCAATACAAAGGACAGTGTACAAATTAAAAGCTAATCCAATTGAAGATTGGATGGAGATTAAAGAATTTGGAGAATGGAATCTTCCCACATATCCTGGGGAAGGTGAAAGCGAGGAATGGATGGAGGGGTTTGAGTCAACAATCCGACAACCTTTTGACTAACGCTAACTGCTCTAAAGCCAACTACCCGACAGCCTTTTGCCCAAAAAGGCAACTGCTAGACAAGGAAGCTAATAAAAATTATTTAAAGATATTTATTCGCATATTTTTACCAAAACGCAAAAACAAATGTTTTTTAAAATGTTTGAGAATATTTTTTCTAGTAAAATTCACTATATATTGCAAATACGTAGTTATGGTATGTTATGGTTATATTGCTGAGTCGGGTCAGACAATAGTAAATCAGATTAAATAGATTTGGCACATGGTACTGAAAATAAAGATGCATTATTAGCGACCAAATTCAATTGCATCAGGGGAGGTATACGAGCTGAAACATAACATGACTCCTCATCGTATCGAGCCTGGAAGACCAGGTGGATGTCCCCCTCCCCCTTTGTTATTATCCTTATACACCTTCACTTGCTCCGGAAGCTTACCTCCTGTAAGAAATCCACATCCAAAAGCAACCGCAATACTTTTTCATTCCAACGAACTCCACTACGCCTTCCCTAAAGATATAATCGGCCCGATTCTGAAAATAACAATGTCTGGATCTTTAAGATCTTTATCCTATTACTTAATAGACGATAATAAAAATTTAAAATGTCCAGAGCGGATTTTGTAATTGTACGGCTCAAATACACTGTATTAAAAGATGATATAAGAAAGATTGTTTTTTACAAACGTATTAATTTCTTCATCCACAGCGTCCAGATGAAATATCATGGCTAATTAGTGTATATTATAGATATCTCACAGAGACGAAACTGTATTAATTATGGGAAAGTAGGTATAAAAGTCATTTGGGTGTAACAGGACTTATGACCTGTCTTTTTATGGTTGGCTTAAGTGATCACTTTACACAATTGTAACATTCGCCATTTCCACCCATGATAGAATATACCATGCTTAATAAATAAATCCAGCACTTTTCTGAAAGATTTGAACAAACTCAAAATATTCTATCATGGCTAAACTTGTCAAGACCACGTTACCGCGTATTCAAATCTTCCCATCCTGACATTTGACAGATATGTCTGGATCTTTAAGATCTTTATCCCAACACTTAATAGACGATAATAAAAATTAAAAATAAACGAGACATAGCTTTACGTCGGTGTTTGTTTCTTCATGAGATAGATATAGAGGGAGGGAGAAAGATGTAAATTGTTATCCATAAAAGATCCAGACATTGTTATTTTCAGAATACGGATGATTATCTATTAATTTCTGAATATTTGGATGTAGCTAAGGTAGAGATAGATAAGGCTGTCTTGGCAATATCGCATATTAATAAAAAATCTCAAAATATATCGATAACAAGATTTTTCGGTGGATATATGTCTCGTGGCAATATAGTTATGGCATGTGTCCACGAATATGACCTTTTGGGTTGGAACTAATACATTTATTGTATTTATTTACAAATTTATTTATTTATTTACAAATTTTATTTACATGCATTTATTTACAAATCGCAGTACCATATACGCGTGTGGAGATTTTCATCTGAAGACAAACTAAAAATTTATCTTGAGATTGGTAGAAAGAGATTAAATTTCAAACCAACAAATTGTAAAGAGGCTAAAAAGAATCACGCACGTTAAGTGACAGTTGTTTGAAATGATCACAATACTACGGCTTACGGGAAACATCTACAAAAGTCTGGAAACCACGAGGAAGTTCTCGTAAACACTGGAAACGTCTGGAATTTTCGATATCAGCATTAGCGAATATAAATACCGCACACGGGAGTAAGGACAAATCAGTTGTTTTTTTTGGGCGCGCTTTATAGGGGCACGGAAGCAAACATAGCCGCGAGATGCGGAGGCCAGGCTCGCAGGCTGGTAATTCGACAGCGATATTCTGGAAAGTTCTTGCGTAGCGAAATAAACCGAAACGAAGATGTGCGGAAATTAGATGGAATGTTCTAGTTCTAAAGTGTTAAATCAATTATAAAATGTCTATTTACAAGTGATAAATTACGAAAAAGTTTAAATTAAAGAATATATTTATATTCAATAGTGTTAAGTGACCTTGTACGTTTATTTAATCAATTAATAGGTAATTAATAAATTCTCGAAAATCTCAGCGTTTTCATTAATTCCTCCTGCAGCCACGATACGTGACAATATATTAAATTGCATAGAACCATAAATACCTACAACTTTTAATACTCAAAATTTACGCACATAAGGATAAAACCTTAAAATATCACCCAACTGATAAATCTAACGTCTAGGGTCCATGATATTTGAGGTGAGTTATGAGAGGGGGAATCTCTGAGGTTTGATGTGTGCACTAGAACTATGAAGACCTAAAGTCATCTGCCAAGAATTGCAAGGAAGCAAAATCCTTGTTTGAACACGAATTGTGGAATGGAAACCTTATTGAGAAATGGATTTGGTACAGGTTTATGTAAAGGTCAATGGACAATAAAAGGAGGCACGATCTCACCTTGTTTTCCTCCGGATCCAGGTAGAATAACTGGTTCTTCCCTTATCAGAAGGGTGCTACGTCTCAGTGTGTTCTTCTGGTTCACTCTGTTCCTTATTTGATTTGCACGGACACGCACACACAAAGATCCCCAGGTCAGGACAGTCGAGGCAGGTCAAACAGTATTGTGAAAAGTAATAGATACAAGAACTATCTAGAGCGTGCACTATGGAAAGGTATGGGAAAAGGTGGGTGTGTTCAATGACATCCGGTCCTATCCATAAAGATCTAACAATCCATATCTCACATAAATAAACAAAGCATTATCATACTAGAACCGTGACGATGACAGTGTAATGCGTAACGAGAAAATGAGATGGATAGGGAACTGGAATGAGCTGTGAACACATAAGTAAACACTGCTTCATGTTGCTAATTAGAGATAGCCTTTACTTTTATCCGGTTATTATGCAGACAATAGGACAACATTACGTAATATTAAGATAGTAGTAGACTTGAACCCACCCTCGTAGGAAGTACCTCCCTGGAGGAGTTGGTAGGGGGGAAATTAGTCATTCGTATGGAACGTTCACCAGTGCATATGTGTAGGTACATTACGGGGTAAGTGCCCCAAAAAGCAAGACGAGCTCGAGAGCCTGGAGGAAATCTTGAATAGTTACTACATAGTACAACGTAAAATACTATTATTAAAGCAGTATCATTATCATCATCGCTCTTGGCTCGACAACTCCTTGTGGATCTTGGCGTCCTCAAGAGTCTTCCTCCACTTACCTCGGTTTAGTGCCAGCTCTCTTCAGTTCAGAAGCTCCAAGGCAAAAATGTCCTTGAAGACGTTGTCGCTCCATCTTAATTTTGGCCTTCCTAAGCTCATTCGCCCTATCGGCCTTGAGTTAGTGATGAATCACCTGTTCCTATAGATTTTTTTTTTTATTATTTTTATTTTGAAATCTAAGATGATTTAAATGCTACGCGGGAAAAATTGAGCTAAGCCCACCTGGCGGAGTATTGGGAGGGAGTTAGTAGCGATTGATCGGATATACGTTACGGGCAGTTACTAATCAATTTTTATAAATCATATTAATCTTGTGGTAAAGCCGTGTTTGGTACAAATGGTTGACGATCGATGCGGTCCGAGCGGTCCGCATGTGCTTCCCATAAAAAAAAGCTGAACATGGCTTTCAGAGATTTAGGTCGCGGTTATTGCAGTTTAAGCCGTTAAAAAACCGATTAACGTCTACTCTAAGGTGACGATGATATTGACAGTTCCACGAGGTTTCTGAATTATGGACTTTTTTGCTCGGTTTTTGAAACCGTTTAAATGTCATTAATCGTGATCTCGAGTGGATTCCCGGGCAACAGAGAGGCAGAATATTGAGCAAAACTAAGAAAGGCAGGTCCTAATTGGGGGATAGCGAGAGGAAAACGCCCCATAAATATTTTTTATAGGAATTGGCCGTGAAGCACGGATTAAACGTGTACGTTGTACCAGAGGGGTGACCTTAACTGAGCGGATAATGATTTATTTTCGTTTCGCGGGAATCGGATAACGTAGGCAGATAGGAAAGTTAACTATAATTCCATTATATTTATCTGTAGACTAACGCTCTGTCGAGAAGCGAATAGTGATTCATTTTCGTTTTGCGGGAGTCGGATAACGTAGGCAGATAGGAAATTTAACTATAATTCCATTATATTTATCTGTAGACTGACGCTCTATCGAGGAGCGAATAATGATTCATTTTCGTTTCGCGGGAGTCGAATAACGTAGGCGGGTAGAAAAGTTAACTATAATTCTATTATATTTATCTGTAGACTAACGCTCTTCAGGCTTTTACAACAGATAGGTAATTGTGCAATGACGGTATATACGGTTAGGAAAGAGATAACGATAACGTGTAAGCATATTAATGGCACGACAAGAAAATAATATACTCGAATATGATACAATATATTAACTATGTAATCACTACAAACCTGCCCTACGTTAGCGTAGTTTCAACAGGACGGGTAACGTGTATACGATTGGCTATTCTAGCTCAGATTTCGCCGGGTTTGGTAGTAATAACCACAAAACATAATTGGAACAATTGTATCTAGATAAGAATATTGTAAATAAAATAATATGAATTTGCGGCCCATATACACATGAAATAAAAGGATAAAGCGTATGGGGATCTTATAGATGGATGGATAAATGAAACAAATATATCTAGGAGTAAATGCAAGTAAAAAGCAAGCATATAAGTACCAAAAACATAGGAGAACATAGTGTGATAGAAATTCGAAGACGGGAGGAACAATAATGTGAAGTGGAACGGATATAGCAAGAGCATGTACTAATGATAAACGTACAAATACAGACAACTACTTGAGACCGATTCGACAGATACTAGCAATCTTTCAACACACCTCTAAGATCATGGTGAGTGGTATATAGTTATCAGCGGAGGCGTCCAGTACCTTGGCAATAAATAAGCACTGAATTAATCCGACGCCTTGCCTGCGGCACTGGAGGTTTATTTACTTATTTGTTTTATTTGTTTTCATTTATTGGGTTTCTTACAGCCATATAATTAATCAATCTTTGAAGAAAAGACGATAATTGATGCACAGAGTTTTGGGCCAATTACGCGAAAACACATACATACAATCGATAAAAGAATAATAAAAACATGTCCAATAGTGGGTTGTGTGAGTGTGTATATGTGTGTTTATTTATTTGTTTATTTATTTTGTTTTGGGAAAAAAATTAAAAGCAAAACGATCTTAAAAATCTTCCACTGAATTTAAAAATTTAATTTAACTTACCTTAATAGTTTATTGTGTTATAGCGAATAGTACTCTTCCAGTATTATATTGTTCGAGAATATTCACTGTCTATGTAACATAGTTATTTTGTGGATCAATCTTACTGCCAATAAAAATAATAATAAATGGTTACAATTATGTTTAAATTCCGCAACGGAGGGACCTAATACGTCCCTGTGCGCGGGGAGCCGCGGGCATAAGACAGGATTCATTGGATGATCCACGAGAAAAGATCGCCCAAAATTAATTTAAAATTAGGTATAGTACCTTTGAACGATTGTTTTATCGAGGTATGCAGTGTGTACATGTTGAGTGTAGGGAAATTGATACAATGATATAGCAGCCAAGGATCGTTAAATTTCCGAAAAAGACGAGTGAATATACGAGGGAACGGGGCATGATAATGGTAGATAATGAAGAAACATCAACTATGATTAGGGGAGTACCCGATAGATTGTAGTTACGGTTGATCAAACGACAATATGGACTGAACTTAGAAATTAAATATTAAAAATTAATTATCGCGCTTGTGAAGCGAGTTCAAATCGTCCGAAGCCACTGAGTCCGTCCCAAAACAGGCACAGGGAGGAGACAGAGACGGCAACAGGAGGTGGGATCAACTGACATATCCGAGTGGAGATATGGTTTTTTTTTGCCAAATTGAAATCTTAGGAACAAAGATTTAGGTTTCAAGGGAAGTAGAATATTGAAAATCCTGGAAACACACGACTTAGGACCTTTTCCCGCTAGGGGGGTTTTAAAATGTCAAGACGCAGCAGATTTCGGGCAGTTGGTGTGAACGTCTACGGGGTGTGAAATCCGCGTCGGTTGTTTTTTTTGAGTGAAAGTTACCGTCGACTTAGAGTGTCCCAGTGGTTGAAAGTTATAGTTTAATTACAAGTGAAAGTTGTGTACGGGTAAATATACTCTTCGACATTGTTGATTGCTCACGTTAAAAGAAAAGGGGGGTACGGGTTTGATTTTATTTTATAAAGGGTAATTAATTTGGCATATTAGAACTTCGGAAATTACTGCGCTTTATTGAGTTGATTAGTCCGGCATATATAGAACTGATATTTGCAGATCTCCGGAAACTAGCTGTGCGTTATAAAGATGGCGGCCCTCGTAGTCCAGTGGGTATGACACTGGTTTCTCACACTGAGGGTTCCGGGTTCGATTCCCGGTGAGGTCACAATTAATCTATGTGATTTACTCAAGCCTGGGTATTTTGTGATATGTTTCGCTTCTGTAATTGGGCTTCTTGGCCTGTTGAAGCGTTAAAAAAAAAAGGAAAAAAAAGGAAAAAAAGGAAAGATACCTATTTTATGCTAAACACGCGGGAAATTGTTAATAAATCTTGTAAAAATACCTATCTTATGCTAAATACGCGAGGTCCTGTTAAAAGGGTTTTAACTCAGAGTACGGGATTGATTTTATTTTATAAAGGTAATTAATCTGGCATGTCGGAACTTCGGAAATCACTATGTTCTATAAAGTTAATTATTTTTGTCGTCTTACTAGGTTCACATAATAATATTCGCAGAATTTCAGGAAACGGTAGAGTTCAAATTTAGTTAAATTTTCGTTTTACTAAGTATAGTATTGGCGGATCTCTGGAAACTAGCTGTGCGTTATAAAGATACCTATTTTACGCTAATCACGCGGGAAGCTGTTAAAAGATAAAGGAGTTGTTACTAACAGATTCGATTTTAAATAAGTCTTATAAAATACCTATCTTTGCTAAATACGCGAGGTCCCATTTTAATTTTTACATTTGTAAGGCATATAATATTTCGTTATATGAAATGTTTCGATTAGACCGGATTTATTTTAGTTATTGAAAGAATATTTAGTTTATTTTAATAATTTTTTTTTGTTTATGTTTAATAGTAAGAGTCCGTTAAAATTATAGCGAATAAATTCTGGGATTAAAAATACGTCTAGTGAAAAATATATAGCTGATCTCGCGGGGTATCAGGTTCAGCCCATAATAATCTAAATTTTCATTTCGTTTAAAATTATATAGAGTAATTCCGTGAGAATCGGGGTTTATTTACAATTTCACAGATGTATAAATTCCATTATTCTAGGAAATTATATAAAATAATTCCGTGAGAATCGGGGTTTATTTACAATTTCACAGATGTATAAATTCCATTACTCTAGAAAATTATATAAAATAATCTCGTGAGAATCGGGGTTTATTTACAATTTCACAGATGTATAAATTCCATTACTCTAGAAAGTTATATAAAATAATCTCGTGAGAATCGGGGTTTATTTACAATTTCACAGATGTATAAATTCCATTATTCTAGAAAATTATATAAAATAATCTCGTGGGAATCGGGACTTATTTACAATTTTACAGATGTATGAAATTTCATTATTCTAAAAAATTATATAAAATAATCTCGTGGGGGTCGGGGTTTATTTACGGTTTTACAGAAGTACAAGTTTCACTATTTTATAAAGTATATAAAATTGCTTCCGTTCGGCCCGGGTTATCTTATATTATATAGGAAAACATAGGTCCCGCGCTATTAAAACATATAAAACCGTTTCATGTGGCCGGGATTATTACGCGCGTTGGGGAAAGTCTATAAGGTAAAAATATGTTTAATTTGATTCTGGTTATTTTATATTTTATGAAAGATATTTGCCTCGCGGACTTAAACTATGGAAAAATGTTTCAATCAGTTCTGGTTATACTTTAGGAGTGATGTAAACTTCGCGGTTGTATAATTTGGGTTACTTTGTATTGTACGAAAAAACGTAAATCTCGCGTATAAAAACGCGTATAAAAAAACGTATATCATGTATTCAAACATATAAAAACTTCTAGTACCAATGTACAAAAACAATTTTCGATAGACCGGGGTTGTATTATACTTATAAAGATGTAGGGCCTCGTTATATTGAAAATATATAAAAATCGCCTGGGGGCGGGTCTTCTTATCTATAAACTATATAAGATTTGGTTGCATTTAGTTATATAAAATGCTTTCGTTCGAGAATTCGCGTTTCATTTAATAAATATATAAAATATAGGACCCCGTTTTTAAACTATGTTAAAATGTTTCGTTTAGAATTCGGGTCTTGTATTAGAAATATGAAACGTATAAATTTCGTTTTGAGCTATACGAGATGTTTCGCCGACCCGGAATTATTTTAAGCATATATAAAATATAGGGTCCCGTTTTTAAACTATGTTAAGATGTTTCGTTTAGAATTCGCGTCTTGTATTATAAATATGAAACGTATAAATCTCGTTTTGAGCTATATGAGATGTTTCGCCGACTCGGAATTATTTTAAGCATATATAAAATATAGGATCCCGTTCTTAAACTATGTTAAAATGTTTCGTTTAGAATTCGCGTCTTGTATTATAAATGTGAAACTTATAAATTTCGTCTTGAGCTAAAAACATATGAACATAGAAAACTATACAGTTTTAATCGCTATTTTGTTTACTATGCACAGAACATTCTTGCGGTGTATTAGACTTGATGGTAAAATTTAAACTCTTACTCTGTTTAAAATATACGTAGTGTCTCCGCATAGATTGGCTTCACGATATGTTTTATGAAATTTGCGAGTTCCGCTGTCCTAAAATTATATAAAATTACCTTCGCTTAGATCGGGTTATATCATATTCCTCGCGGAACGCGTAAACCTCGTTGTCCTGAAACTAAATAAGGATGTTTCACCTAGATCGGGTTCATTTTACATTTCAGGAAGAATATAAATCCCGCGTCTTTCACTACATAAAATGGTTTCGGTAAGATTGGGGTTGTTTATACTTGTAAAAATTACAGAATCCCGTTATTTTTAAACTACATTAAAATGATAAACTATATTAAAATGATTTAAACTATATTAAAATTTGACGGAGAGTAGACATCAAATATTCGAGATGATAATAAATTTATATTAAGAATAAAACTAAACCGGCGGACCCTAAAAGTAATATGTATTGACCTTATAAAGATGTAGACTAGTGGGGTTTTATTATAGAAGCAATCAATTCTTTAACAACAACAAGTGGACAAGTGGTTGCTTCATGGGTTTGTTAAAACTTATAAATGGATGGAATCCTAGATTCAAAGCTTAATCCCGGTATTTCGGATAAATATAAGAATTTGTAACATCGGAAAATAACGGGTAACGGGTTTTATGAAAAATATCGGTGCGTATAACCATTAGAGTATGATCATTAGAATTAGAGTCTAGTCTCGATGACCCGGGTAAGTACGGATGCGTAAGGACTATGTTACAGTATTATTAAGATATATGAATACTTACAATTGTCGAGCTAGAGTCTAATTCCGGTATCCCGAGGAATATAAATTCAAAGAAAGGGAAATAATGTCTAGTTTCGGTTTGGTTAGAGTATATACACCGTATAGTTACAGAGGCTGGATACTAAGCCCCAGCTACGGAAACTTAAAACGCGTGATGGCAGGATCAAAGGTTAGGTCGCGAACTATAGTTAATTAGGGGCCTGTGAATCGTATGCGCGTGCAAGGCAAGTGTCCGCAATCCTTAGGTATAAAGTGAGGTACATAAAGTGAAACTACGATGCACTGGAATGGATATAATCGGCGGCAGATGGGTAAGTCATGTCATCCTCTTTCCGTTTTGAGATTATAACGATATATAAAGGTGGCGCACGATTAAGAAGAATGGTCTCGGGTTCGACACCCCAGACAGAGACGGAAGAAGCGCCGACAGTGAAAGCTAACCCCTGTACCGTAAACTTTACATATGTTTTTCCACAGGTGTTGTTTGCATGTTGGATCCGTACTGACCATAATAGGGGCGAATTAATTTGCCAAATAACCCTTCTCTGCATGTGTGTGAACTTCCAGGGATCGCGCGGCCCGTGTGCTCGACGCCGAACTTAATTATTCATTTCTATTTATTTATTTAATTGATGATTCATTAATTAATTAGGTATTTATTTGTCTATTCATATGCCGCGTCCCAGTTATATATAGTCAGGAGGCGTTCCGATAGTATCATCACCATCATTAGCAGTGTCCCAGTTGTATATCGTCAGGAGACGTTTCAATAGTATCATCATCATCATCTTCATTAGCGGTGTTCCAGTCATATATAGTCAGGAGGCGTTCCGATAGTATCATCACCATCATTAGCAGTGTCCCAGTTGTATATCGTCAGGAGACGTTTCAATAGTATCATCATCATCATCTTCATTAGCGGTGTTCCAGTCACATATAGTCAGGAGGCGTTCTGATAGTATCATCATCATCATTAGCGGTGTTTCAGATATATATCGTCGGGAGGCGTTGCGATAGTATCATCATCATCATCGTCATTACTAGCGGAGGTTCAGCTGTATATAGTCAGGAGACGTTTCAATAGTATCATCATCATCATCTTCATTAGCGGTGTCCCAGTCATATATAGCCAGGAGGCGTTCCGATAGTGTCATCATCATCATTAGCAGTGTCCCAGGTATATAGTCAGGAGACGTTTCAATAGTATCATCATCAACATCATCATTAGCGGTGTCCCGGTTATATATCGTCAGGAGGTGTTTCAATAGTATCATCATCATCATCATCATTAGCAGTGTCCCAGTTATATATAGTCAGGGGGCGTTTCGATAGTATCATCAACATCATTATCATTAGCAGTGTCCCAGTTATATATCGTCAGGAGACGTTTCATTAGTATCATCATCATCATCATCATTAGCGGTGTCCCAGTCATATATAGTCAGGAGGCGTTCCGATAGTATCATCATCATCATTAGCGGTGTCTCAGATATATATCGTCAGGAAACGTTACGATAGTATCGTCATCATCATCATCATCACTAGCGGTGGTTCAGATAAATATCATCAGGTGACGTTTCGATAGTGACAACATTATCTTCATCAGTGAAGGCAGGGTTCCAGTTACACATCAGCCGGAGAAAATTAGGCAGATCCCATCATCATCGATGGCAGGATTCTAGCTGTACACAATTTGGAGAAAATACACCGACATCCCTGGCCAGGGGCTAGGCATATCCCTACTGTCCAGATCCACCTTTCCATCTACTAATACGAGGGGTCATGGCCTCGTGAAACCACATGGCAACCAACCATTACAAGTATTTATTTATGTATTGTATATGTAAGTATATGTATGTATATTATATTTTATTAGTATGTATCTATTCGTACGTAGTGTATGAGGGGGCTCTTCACGGGTGGCACAACACCCGTGCGGATGTCTTCCCTCGTCTGGAATGGATTGAACGTATTGATGCATACCAGATTATAATAAGTACTACCTGGGAGGGTGATTGCAGTCACTGTAGTGTCGCGAATGGCCAATGGGCTGTAGTTGCTCACAGGCGAGGGTTGGGGAGCCTAGGAAACTCCCCCTCCCCACTCGCATATTTTTGACTTGACAGGTGGCCCGGGACCATCTTTACAATAGCTTCAGTATATATACCGTAGTTTAACTTAGTTTAACCTGGAGGAGTTGGAATTCGGGGGGCAAACTGGCTCTGAGCCCGGGCGCCAGACACTGACGCGAGGGATGGTGCGGTACTTTGCACAGAAGAGGCCCAACATGAAAAGGCGCATCCAGGCTCAGGTCAACGTATCCGGAACTCGTGTCGGGAGAAGGAAGATGGGATCAGTCACCGATGAGCCTTTGGGTATGGTGGGGCCGAATTTAAAGCAACCACATCTTCCGCGTACACAAACATTTACACATACCTTCTACAAACCCCTTATCCATTAGAACTCAACGTACCACTAGTACCGGCTAGTAAATAAACGTAACAATGTAATTGATATAAAGATAATGCAGAGTAAATATAAAAGATCGTAAGGAATAAGCACAGCGAGATAACGGCGGAAGATAAAATTATTAATCAGCGAGGGCGTCGAAGACGGAATCATCCATAGGAGCGGCTACGAAGGACTCGAGGGCTTTCAGGGGATCTATGTACTCTATATGTGCATGCGCATGTGATAACGGCACGTTACTAACCTTTCCAGTGGATGGCGGTCGATCCCATACAGGTAGGACAATGGGGGATCGAGCGGAGAGGGCGTGGAAGCAGAGGATCGCGCACTCTGGAAGCGCAGCTACACCAGATGCAGTGGTTTCAGTCCGTAGGAATGATAGGTAAATAATATAGGGCCACGGAACATAGTATGTTTAGCAATTGCACCGTAGGGCTTAATTGACGTGCTAGGTAGTTTTGTTTGCGTTTTCCATGAACATTCACGAACTTCATACCCCAGTATTTAATTTAAGTTTAGCTTGCGTTAGGGTTACCACAAAACCAATTCATCCCCTATAGTTCGAAACAAAAAATTACACAACGTGAACTGGGGAGGTCTTGAATAAAGCGAGGGTGTTTGGAAATACTACGTTAAAAACCGTAGAGCCTTCACCCGACGTAGATAGATAGCTTGTTTGCCTCTAACAAGGCGTAAACTCAGTTAGGAGTAGGATCGAGCTGAAAGGCGAAGAAGAGGAGCCATCACACATTATTGAATCGAATGAAAAATTACCTAATTGCGAAAAAACGGATCGATATGACTCTGAAATGATAGGTTCACTTCTACACGTAGAAATGTGACTTCAATTAAGGTGACTTGGTCATGTCTTTAGAATGGCAGAGGAGTCAATAAAAAAATATATTTTCTTGGAATATGTATTAAGATATGTATTATTATACTTCGATAGCTGTATGTGTGATTATGTGGTTTTTGATCTTTTCTTTATTGATTTAAAATTTAGTTTGATCCAAGTAGAAAATCTACGACATACTTTGTTCAACTGGTGGGTCGCCTGTCTCCGTGTAATAAATCTTCCGTCTTTCATATTCCTTGCCTTTTTGTCACTCAACTTTGATATTACCGAGATACTTTGAGTAGTCAACCGTTTTCAGAGATGTCCAAAATGCGAATCTATGGCGTCATCTCTGCTTGAAGATGTTGAAGCAGATTGCGCGGTTTATCGATCAAATTTGTTATTAAATAATAAATGTCCAAAGTGATATTTTTTATTTTATTTATTCGAATTAAAGCCTACAATGCATGAAGATGTTTTACGTAGTAAAAGATTAAAGCGTTTGAATAATATCTGCTCCACACATCTGTTAGTCGCTTACAATAATATCTATAAAATTACTTACTTAAAGGTGACGTTTGTGTGTGTGTGTGTGTGTGTGTGTGTTCATATATTATTTAGCATAGAGGTAGCTCTTTTAGGTATTGTTGCCAAACATATCCTGGAGGAACTCGGTTGGATAATAGCGTTGGATAATAGATAATAATAGAATAGATAATAGCTAAAGCCAAGGATAATAGCTCTCTCATGTAGGATATCTCAGAATTTTTTGCATTTCTGTGCTCTATAATGTGTTAAATTATTTTTCAATAGATAATTTCTTCGTGATTAAATAAATTTTAATAGCGATTTTGTTTATTACACAAACAAGCTACCCAAGAACCCCTCATATTATGATATATTGGCTACATTGAGATCGTTATCGCCGTGATACATATTAAGTGTAACAAATTGCGCACGGAAACGGGGGACCAGTACAACATTTGTAAGAAAGTCCTGGAAAAGTTTGCTCGAAGACAGACGGTACTCAGAAATGCGCCATTTATTTTCATTACGGAGGATTAAGTCGGGGAAAAAACTCAACAAAGCTCCGACGCTGTAATAACACCTGGCAGAGCAGTATGGTACGTCAAATTCTTATTTGCTTGCTGTTAATTTATAACTGAAAAAAGCCTTTAAAAAATAAAATGCTTTTATAATAATACAAATAAATAAATATACATCATCATACTTATTAATTAATTTTACCCTGATGAAAACATAGGGGTTGAAACATGCAGATTTTTCAGGAAATAGTGGTTTTATACAAAGTGTTATCTTTTTGTTAATATAAATGGTGTAACCACAAACATATTTTGCTTTTATTGAAGATGCAAATATGTTGATTTTGAATTATAGGTATAAGGGTGAGCAAACATAGAAATTATGTACAACGAAGATTATTTTGTTTTATGGTTCGTGTAAGTTTATTATCATAGCATTAATTAATTTCTTAGTATTATTCTATCGGAGTTATTTTCATAATAAATAGGTATAATTATTAGGTGAGAATAAAGAGCACTCGAGGATAATTTAAAGTTATTGAAATAAATTTATTAAAATAAATAAAAATAGAACATGGGAATGGAAATATTTTTCATATTAAATTTTTCTTATACAGTAGGCGCACGATTATCCGGGATGGATGGTAAAAAAAATCCTGGATTTTCAAGGATAAGACAAAATTATTGAAAAAGTGACCAAAAATTACACAACTGTCCAATAAAACTGTCAGTAAATTGCGCATGTGTGTTTACGCACAGCAAAAAGACCGCCGCGCACCGGGATGTAACGGTAATCAAATACTTTTTTTACCACAATTATTATTTCGTTTACTTAAAAAGTCAACACAAAAGGTTATTAAGTCACTCCGAAAAATAAGGAAGTAAATAGGATTATTTATGCCGTCATCTGTCAGGTGTGCCACATTTTTTGGGCTTTTTTGTAAGCGACAATGACAACTGGACGCAACTAACCCTCATAAGGCACTAAAACGCAACTAACCCTCATAAGGCAATTAAATAATAAACACAAAACAATTGTTTTGAGAAATTGCTTTTCGGACACGATAAACACTTTTTGATAAATATGAACACTACAATATTTTCTTTTTAAAACATATTTTTTCAATGAATTCGTCCCGGATAATCGGGAGATCACTTTACATCTGAAAAGACTTTTGAACATATGCCAGAAAATATTTAGATTATTTTTATATAAATTATTATTGTTAATCATGTGTATTATTTTAACTTAGTATAATAGCTGTCCAGATATTTTTAGTTTAATGTAAATACAGTGATCTTTCATGCACATATAATCATAAAAAATGAAAACTACGGTGTCTTTGTTAAATGTTTACATGAATCATATGCAATATTATTGCTGTTTTACTTAACGTTCGGTGAATCGGAGGCAATAGAGTTGCACCATGGCTTCATCTAAACTTGAATCACGAGCTATTACGTTTCTTTTCTGCTACGTCTAAATGTGAATCATTTGCAATAATTTTGCTTCTTTGCAACTTCTAAATATGAATTGTACGCAATATTGTTGCTTCTCTGTTACATACATATAATCGAAAATCATGTACAGTATTGTTGTAAATCTGCTACATATTATCGTCAATCATTCAAAATATTGTTTCTCTTCTGCAACATCTAATCGTGAATTATATACAGTATTGTTGCTCCTCTGGTCTTGTTCAATGTTTAATGGTGTAGCACCTCTGCTCCTACAGACTCGCATGAATGTTTCTCGTAAGTAATCTACAGTCAAACAATGGTTAAATATGAAAAATAAAATGTAGTCCACTCCTGGCATGACAAACAATAGAGTGCAGGTTTGTTTAATAAAAAAAGAAACTTACAAGAAAACGTCCGTGTTTTGTAGCTGAATAAGAGAATAACGAAGCTGTTCGGTCGTCCAATGTTATAAAATAGAATTGTTTATTTTACAGGTACGCTAACCGTCATCCAAATAAATTAGGCTGCAACCTCCACAGCTTGTAACTCACTTGCCCGTGGAATAAGAGCTGTTGGGGCCCTGTTAATGCTCCAGTTTCTGTAGCACCACAACAGACCCTTGCGAATATTTAATAAGAAAGCTATTGAAAAATGAATACTGGGAACTCCTGGTGCCCAACAAATGCAATTTATTTCAGAGTATTTCAGGAATGACTATCAATGTTGATATACAAAAACATACATTTTCGGGTATAGTAAGACCATGAGCAAGTTTACTAACTGTTTCACGGGTCATTGATTTTATTCTCATAATAGCAGTATACAAAAGAATTCTGGTACCAACACTGAAGTATATATATGATGTCTGGATCTGGCAGATGAAAAACGAAAGTAGACTGAATACAGAGGAAAGGAGATCGTTTAAAAATGTGTGCGACAAATCAATTTATGATGGAATAAAGAATGAACAAATTAGAAAAGAACGT
>JADDOH010004219.1:0-165567 GCA_016648135.1 Agrypnia vestita
TTTTTTCTCCTCTTACTTTTCGATAAACTCATTAACATAAACAGATACGCGGCTATCATCATAACCTCATAGGGCGATATATTTCCGCGACGTCTGGAAAACAATAATTATTTGCAAAAAGGACCTTGTTTTTAATAATATTCAATTTACTACAGTAAAACCTCGTTTATTTGAAATTGCGACCCAAAAAAACATTTCGAATTGCGCGGAACCCCGTTTTCGCCAAATGAGATACCGCAGCTGTCAACATAAGCTCATCGGGTGACATTTCCGCGACAAGATATGCGAGTCCCGGTGTGTACACGTCAAATGGCCGCGTCATTGTCCCCGAAACATGAGCGTAGATGTTGATGAGACATGCCGAGCGGAATGTTTCGCGATTTGTCCCCTAGTGAATACATGGCTTTAGTCTTTAGATAACCTAACCTAACACAAGCGTCGAAAAAGCATTAAAATATCTGATCGTTATTATAGTATGATTAGGAATAATATTAATTTACATAATTTTGGTATGTTTTGCTTTTACATTTCTTAAACTTTAACAACTTATAGGTAATTACCCGTACACCCGTGAAATATCACGGGACATAATAATTGCAGGATTTTGATGCCAAAAATTCATCAATAGAAAACCGTTTGTTATTTTTATATTGACTATTAGCTTAAACTAAATACAATAAAATAATAATATAAAAATATGAAGATCATATAAATTAGTGTGCGACTCTTGCGTGTTGCTTGAGCAGTTGCGTGTTGCACGCTGATTGCGTGTCATATATTCTATGTTTAATTGTAATTCCAGCGTAGTTTCAGCAAGTTACGGATGCTACGGACAGACAGACGACGAAATTATTACATTTAAATTAGATTCGTTGTGTTTTGTATTTTGTACACAAAGCAGTATATTTAGTTTCATATATTTTATTTTTGGTAAGTATCCTTTGTAATGGATTCGATGTTTCATTATAATATTTATTCTTTTATATCGCTACGTCATAATGTTTGAAAATTTGACCAAATAACCCGTAGTTGAAGAAGTCCATTCTTCAATAAAGGAAAATTTACAATCCCTGAATATTGTGTAGGTAGGTACCTATATTTCAGGATGTCGGCTGTCCGTCTGCATACGCAGGGTGTCTGGTAGCCAGTAGCAAAAACTTTACAAGTGAATTTCTGCCTTGATAATGAGTCGAGAATGTTCAAGCTACCAGGACATAATATAAACTGTTATGGAGATATGCAATATCAAAGTTTGCGTTTTTTTTAAATATTTCTGGTTTATTTTTTGCAAAAAGTTCAACTATCATTACAGTAACTTATATCGATTATAAAAAATACATTCGCTTTAATACCAGTCGAATAACATGATAAAAACCGTCCACAAATTGA
The DNA here is from genome assembly GCA_016648135.1 of Agrypnia vestita. Taxonomy (NCBI): domain Eukaryota; kingdom Metazoa; phylum Arthropoda; class Insecta; order Trichoptera; family Phryganeidae; genus Agrypnia; species Agrypnia vestita. The sequence goes on from JADDOH010004219.1 coordinate 1,390, forward strand.
AAAAAATATTTTTTACAAGGTTTTTATCATTTTATTTGAGTTTTATTGAAGCGAATGAATTTTTCATAATCCATTTAAGTTACTGTAATGATAGTTCAACTTTTTGCAAAAAGTGAGTCAGAAAAATTGAAAAAAAATGCAAACTTTTGTATTGCACATCTCCAAAACTATTGATATTAGGTCTTGGTTGCTTGAACATTTTCGACTCATTATCAAGGCATGAAACCACTTATAAAGTTTTGCTTCTAGCTATGAGACACCCAGTACCCAGAAATGAAAAATATGAATGAATTCAAAATGTTGTGAAATTCCTCGATTATTTTGTAAATCGAGTGACACTTTGTTTTATTCCACTATATTTTATTACACTTAGCGTTAGAATATTTTCGAGAACATGTTTCCATTATAAATATTAAAATTCAACATACGAATTGTATTATTTTATTTATATCAATAAAACTCAGTGTTTCAACTCAATTTACAAAATGAAAAATATATATTCTTGAATTATTTCCGTCATATACAACAGGGTTATTTGTAAAACATTAATAACCTTGCAGGATTATACTCCTGACTTGATTATGAGTCGAAAATGTTCAAGCTATTATGACCTTATATCAATAGTTATGGAGATATACGACATCAAAGTTTGCATTTTTTTTAAAATATTTCAGACTAATTTTTTGTAAAACGTTGGACTATCATTATAGTAACTAATATCAATTACGAAAAATTCATTAGTTTCAATACAAGTTAAATAAAATGATTGAAACCCTAAAAAAATCCAATTGGAAAACATTCCAACTGGAATTCGAAGGTTTTTATTTTTTATTTGACTTGTATTAAAGGAAATGAATTTTTCATACTCGATATAAGTTACTGTAATGATAGTCCAACGTTTTACAAAAAATAAGTCAGAAATATTGAAAAAAAAATGCAAACTTTGATGTCGCATATCTCCATAACTATTGGTCATAATAGCTTGAATATTTTCGACTCCTAATCAAGGCAGGAATATAGTCCTGCGAGGTTATTAATGTTTTACAAATAACCCTGTATATAAAAGTAAAGACAGCAATACCTAAAAAAAAAATTTAAATGTTTTGAATGCAGTCCACCGAGGGTTACTAATTTGAAATGTACTGAATTCTAGATCTTATGTATCTCTTCCAAAAATTATGTTTCTTATAAAATCCCGAATTCACTATATTATAAATTAGTAATCATCGATGACATATAATATAAAATATAAACTATAAACATATAAAATAGGAGTTAGGGATGCATCGATACGCTCTTTTGCGGATACGATACCGATATTTATAAAAAAAAGTATCGATGATACCGATACCGATGCGGACAGCGAAGATTTCAAAAGGTGTAAAAAGTTGAGGGTTTAGAATAGAAACTTACGAAATTACTCTTATAATATTTATTTAGAATGTTTGTTTGTAATTCAACAGAACATAACGTTCAGATTATTATACGAGTAGTTTGTTGGTGTGGTGGTCATGACGCTCGCCTGGTGATCCGGTGGTCGGTGGTTCGAATCCCATTCCAGGACACCAGCAATTTAGTCCTATTTTCATAACACAGGCTTTTTTGACTTAGTTTGATTTTGACTTTGTAAGAATATAGATCCATCCATACCCAAACCATCGGTTTGGGTATGGATGGATCTATATTCTTACTATTCTCAAATGTTGTTGGCATGTTGAGCGAATGAATGAGGAAATAATGGTAAGAAAGATATATAATGCAAGTGTTGATGGCGCCAGAAATAGAGGGCGACCGCGGAAGACGTGGAATAACCAGATCAACCAGATACTGGAAGATGGTCCCGTAAGAAGCCTCAACAACCGGCGAGCTTGCATGCGAAGATGTATGAATGTGGATGATGCGAGAGTCGCATGTCAGGACAGAAGAGTGTGGTACTTTATCCTCTCTGCCTACCCCGGCGTGATGGTAAGTAAGTAAGTTAGTAAGTAAGAATATTGATGCGACACGTATTCCGTGTTCGGAATGAAATTATGAAACGCGGGGATTCCCCGGCGTAGATAAATTGTGAAAGCATAAACGAATTAAAGGCGAGGATGGCGCGTTTACACGTACATGGATTATCTGCCATTAAGTGCAAAATTCAAAATGTATCGGTGTGTCGACAAATTAACATCGCCGAATCCGACTTATCGGAAAACCCACGATGTCGCTGATATATCGGCATCGGATGCATCCCTAATAGGAATATACTTAATAAAATATAATAAAACCTCAATATATTAATTATAAATAAATAAGACGAAATTATACGTATATCTGACCTAAAACCCGCCATTCACGGGCGTGCCATCGTTCCAAATGGCGCGCCATCGCTCCAAAATACGCTCGTGAATTTCAATACCCATTACCCATGCGGTTCAATTAGCGTATTTTGGAGCGATGGCGTGCCATTTGGAACGATGGCACGCCCGTGAATGGCGGGCTTAAGTGATCACATTACGTAACGTTCACATTTCCACCCATGATAGAATACCATGTCTACTAAATTTTTGGAAGTTGTATATGTGTTCCGTATATGTGTTGCAACAATCCTCAGCGCAGCCGGCATCCAAAGATTTTTCAGTCCCCTTAAATGACCACAGATGTCATTAATGAGACAACAATTTTTTTGATTTTATTGGAATTTTTAGCAATATCCTTTATGTGTGTAAAGAGACTCTTCCGAATCGAATCGATTGATTAATGTGTCCCTGTGACAAAAATCCAATACTGTTCTGAAAAATTTGGACAAACTCAAAACCTGTCCGATTGAAAATAAGTACATATAATATTCAGCGTTTTTACAATTCTGAAAGTGACCTAAATTATATGAATAGACTAAAATTGATTAAATTTATTATTCATACGGCTCTGCAGCGCCGAAGTCACGCCATTGTTTTAATATTATTGAAATCCCACATAACGAATTAAACAAACAGCTGGATATGTTTATAACGTTTAAACAGCAATTATCACAAACAATCATTTTTAAATAATAAGCAACGACCCGGATCGGTTGTAATCACACAGCCTTAAAAATGAGCACCGCGCTAGTGGGCAACACAATTAACACACCTTTAAGGATAGACATCCGTTTCACAAACATGCGAATCTGTCAAATTACGTCGATAGATCATGCGCTTTTAAGCCGTGCGCGAGATGTCATCTGAGCGTAAATCGAATAAAAGTTACACGTTAGTTTCATATTTATAGTATACGTTGCTAAAACAGTAAGGTTTTGATAGAAAGAGATAGTCATACATTCTTCGATATTTTCGGCGTCAGGCGTCCCCGCGGAACAACAACATCTGTCAAAATATTTACTTATTTTAACTTTTGACAAATGATCTTATATTGTTTGATTAGACTTATTATTTTCCGTAAAGAATTTAAGAATCATATTAATAATTCTAAACTCCTTTTTAAATCAATTCATATCGTAATATGACAATCACAAAACAATTACCTACGCCCACGCGCGTACTACGTATATCAAAATGTATTATTTTAACTTTCGACAAATTCCCTATTTTATTTACGTCCAATTATTACTTACCTCTAATTATTACTTGTTCCGCCTAGGACACCAAAAATGATTTTTTTGGCCGCGGCCTGTCGATTAATGCTTATATTTTCTTAAATATTATAAATAATGTTTATTACTTTTATATAAGAACAAAGGTTCTATCTAAGTTATTCCGCTAAATTGCAGTCTAGAACATACATTCTGGTATAATTGAATAATAAAAACGCCGAAATATGCATTTGCAGTGAATGTCCAGCCTTAATGTGTTCATCACACAACACTAATCTCTTACCAGACCTAATAGAACAAGAGCCAGCGACCGCCAGACTGACGTTATAGTATCAAACCTGAAATATTATCTCTTCGTGTACACTATAGTAGGTAAAGAAGGTTTGGATATTATGACATTTGAGTTCGGGGGATTTTGGCAGATAACAGGTAATACATAAAATTTAGATTTTTTGCTATAACATAAATGACAAGATTATTTATAGAGTTTAAAGCGTCTGGCGAAAGAAATGACCCGCGAAAAGCGTCTGGCAATCATTAATATGAGTGCATAGTACTGTCCCGTTAAACATATTAAAATATCATTTTGCTATTTTTACGTTTTACATACTCATTTTTGTACATGTATTACCTGTTATCTGCCAAAATCCCCCGAACTCAAATGTCGCAATATCCAAATCTTCTTACCTACTATGGTGTAGATGTAGAGAAAATATTTCAGGTTTGATACTATAACGTAAATCTGGCGGTCGCCGGCTCTTGGTCTATAAGCAAGCGTTCCTTTGGGCTGCGCGCATGTGCGGATTGGCCAACATGTGTAGCACACAAAAAATATAGCGTGCATACAAATTTAAACAAGGTACTGAATAGGTTTGCAAAATTAGACGTACCAATTAGAAAGATATACAGAAAATCTATCTTTCGAAAAGATATTTTAGTATCACCGGGATATGAATCCGGAACATTTCCATGCTGTGCACACAAGTTTGAGTTGTACGTAAACGAGTATTTTGAAATTTTTTTGTTTTTGATATTTTACATATCTGATATACCTACTAAATGTGACAGTTTATATAATTAAAATAGAAATTAAGGTACAAATTATAATAAATTGGAGGTTAAAATCCAGATTAAATGAGCCAAATTTATAATATTTACTTTTAAAATATTAACCTAGGGAGTTATGGAGTTATTAATGATCTAATCGTATCAAAATATGAGAATTTCGAACTTTATTTCTTACCCACCATGTTGTTGCGACAGCGATACACACCTGATCAGCATGACAATACCAACGGTTTTAAAGTTTTGAAAAATCTGTTAATTTTACTTTATAAAACAACTTCACAATTCCATGCTTCGTACGTTCTAATGGAAAGATTTTAATTCAGCTGATTTCATGGAGGTGTTGTGGGGATATTTATTATCGCTGGAAGCATTTCATAATCTAGGGGTCAAACGAAGGAACGAGTCGGTCGTGTGGTGTCAACCGGCTTCTTCCTGAGTCGGTGAGATGCTCACAACTCACAATAGAGCGTGGACAGGTTTCCCAGCTGGTTCAACGCCTCTGCAGTCGTGTGTACTTGTGAGATGTTCCACGAGAAAGAGTGTACAGCAGTGATGAGCTCAAAATCGCGAACTGCGAATCAATCGCGACATGTGTAAATCACTATCGCTAACAATGATTGGGCACATGAAAATAACGTGATTCGTAATACTGAATGACCGAAAACAATGTCAAGTGAAGCGTAACCTAACAAATTTTATGTGTGGTCAATGCTTAACTACGAACGGAAGAACAACATCTCAAAGGACATTGACTGGACTTTATTTATATACGATATAATAAAGTATAATCGCGAAGAGTAACGAAGGAGGCTTGTGTTCAGCAATGATCGTAAATAGCAAAAGAAGAAAATTGAGAGGTCCTTATAAGATATTTCCATGTTCTTTACATCTTGTTCTAGTTTCTAACTTCCCGATCTTATATTGAAAATTTTGTCCACCCAGCATGCTTACCTCGACTCACCAGATCACTTCATTCGTTTAACGTACATTTCCAATTCACTTTCTTTGGAATAAATACATATTATGCATGACGCGATTGCGACAATGATTTTTTTAGTTGAATGAACAGAAAAAGTCACTGCACTTGGCTTATTACCAAGTTGCATAATGACTCTAAAATAAATCCACCCAGAGACCCAGACTGTTTGACCGCTGAGTCGTTCCAAAATAAGCGCAGCGACGAGAAAGTCAATTTCTTCTTATTTTTCTTCGTCGCGTTCTTGCCATTATACAGCGGAACAATTTGACGTTATACGTATGTAGGTACTCGTATTTACATACTTCGTACATGACATTCTTTAGAGGAATATACCTGACATCAGTTCAGCATACTGATGACTTGTCATCTTTTACTCATCTCACGATATTTTCATGTTTTACGGTGTGAAAAAAGCCATCTCTTGCTCTTCTGGTGCCATATCCATTTGACGGATGTTAGTCGCGTTCATTTTTATCCTTTTTTACTTTTTCCTTTTTTTTTACTTTTTTTTTACCCCTTCCTTACTGCAGGTCGGAAAAGCTCTACAGTGGACTAGTCAAATCACTGCTTTAGAATCTTTAGCCATGGAGTTCTACCCCTTCCAGGGTTTTTTCCAGCAATATTTCACTGCATTGTATAATCACGTGGCTGATATGTTAAAATTTTCAAATTATGTTTGTTTTAACTACTTACGTTGGTTGTCACGCGCGCCGTCGTCGCCCTGGACCTCATGCCAAGGTGACTACTCCCATGACCAACCACGTCCACCAACCAGGTTCAGGTGAGCAAGATGAGATTGTAGGGGGTTCGATTGATTTTCCATATGAAAACCTGTACTCTAATCTCGTACCAGAACTGGGGTTGTTTACGCGAACAAATTGAAAAACTTAAAATGTAATATCAGTTAAACTGATGAAATTAAAAATTTTGAAAGCAACATTAATATATAGGTTAATACTGAAAATAACATCTTCACTTGTAACTACATCCATCTGGCTAATTTTGATCATTTTCTGTACATCCACATCTCATTTATTCAATAGCTATATATGTTTCCATTCAAAAACATAATTCCGAGAAAATATAGCATATGACCATTCGTGTCCAAGGTTTAGATCAAAACGGCAGAGCATCTTTTACATGTCAAAGTATTTAAATTCCAAGGTATTAAATTAAAATTACACTTGTCGTAATAAATTATGAACATTTGCGTTCCATAATTCATTTTTGTCAGTTTGATGGTGTAAAAGTCCACATCATGGCTTCCAACGTCAAGAAAGCACTGATTATACAAGCGGGTTCGGAGATATTGAGGTATTTTCTTATTCCTATGTATGTGGTTAATCTTTCTTTCTAACGGTTGTCCATCTCAATCTTTATCTTCGGATATATAGGTATACAGCACTAGAAAAGCAGCGATACATGCTTATTTTGATTTACCTAGAAGCGATAATTATGAGGGAGAAAGCAAGCGTGTTGGGTGCGTGTATCGGTTCTGAGAAATGTAAATGGAGGGCCATTGAACTAAAGAAATGAACAATAATTTCAGACGTACAAATGATGCAGGGAACATAATTTAGGGTTAAGGTTGTTAGCATTCCGGTTTTTTTCGGTGAAAACAACCTTGGCGGCATTGATAATATTTTTTTGGAATTCATCTCGAAAACGTGAGTTGAAACGCTAACGTCATTCTTAACTAGTCTCCTGATTGCTGTATTTAATCGCCTTGTTTACCTTTCGTTAAGCTGCATTACTGGCTGTCATCTCAAGTTATCCATATTAATATCACGTAAAATTTTATTTCATTTTGTTCTGATTTAATTTCTTCTTGTGTACTTTCTTTTGTTTTTCTGCATTACATGTATATCGTATTTCTTATATCACTGTATTTCATGTAAGTATTTTTTGTTTATATTTTGCATTTCACTCGTGTACGATTAACATTTCATGTATAGAGGGTTATTTGGAAAACATTAATAACCTCGCAGGACTATATTTCTGATTTAATTATGAGTAGAAAATGTTCAAGCAACCATGAACAATAGTTACGGAGGTATGCAATAAGTTTTGAATTACTTTTCAATATTTATGGCTTATTTTTTGTACAACGTTGGATTATCATTAAAGTAACTTATATCGAATATGAAAAATTGATTCCCTTTAATTAAATTGATTCAAATAAAATAATAAAAACCTTACAATTCTGATTGGAAGATTTTTATTATTTTGTTTGTTAAATATTCTCAATAATATACTTAAATATTCACGTTTTCATTCATTATACGTATAATACACAGTTTTCAGAAGTTTTAAGAAGCTACGTAGACCAGATTATCGCAGATGTGCGCTGTAGCACCTATCAAGAAATGAAGAGGCTGGCAGGTGACAGAGAGGAGTGGAGAAAGCGAGCACTTGTTGCAGACCAATCCTAGGATTGCGAACCAAAAAAAAACATAGTTTTCACATTCTTCTGAACCTTCGCATTTCCTCCTCCTCCGTTTTCCACCATTTCAAGTTTCCCTGGCGTCCGCTGGCGCCGGTGGGTGCGTTTATCCGGCGACGCAGTCACTAGGGTTGCCACCCGTACTTTATTATTAAGTATTGTACGTTATTTCTATACTTTATGAGAACAATAAAGTACGCCAAAATACTTTGTTTCACATGATTTGATTTCTCTGGGATTCATTTTACTTATAACACACAAAAAAAATTTGATCGTAGAAATTTTTGCGTAAACCGGAACGAGAGAGTTACCGGGGTCGATGATGTTATCGATTGTTGCCGAATAGGTTCGATAATTGACGATATACCCTGTGGCGGTCGCCACATAAACGCTCGTTTTTTAATGCAACCTAACCTCAAATGTCAACATAGTCAATGTCATTGTAAAAAATTCTTGTTTTTTTTGTGTATGGCGGATTGAGTGCAGTTAAAATACGATTGATTGGTTTTATAGAGTTTTTTCTGTGATGAATAGCAAATGGCGAGACGAAAGAAACAAAGCGTCTCTGAATCTGATAAAAATGAATAACTTATTTACTTTAAAATAATATAGATTGCAAACTGCAGTGCAGTTGTTTAGTAATGATAATTATTTGTTAAAAGTTGCTAAAAGTAATGAAAAATATGTTTTTAAGTAAAATAAATCGTACTTTATTTTAACACAATGTCCTTTTTTTCTACCTTTAATAACCAATGTTCTTTATTTGCACAAAGGTGGCAACCCTAGCAGTCACACAATAAAGCGGCCAAACCTATCGAACACGACATTTCACTTTGGGAGCGACACAGTGTACAGTGTAAAGTGAAGTTGCGCACAAAGTGACCGCAATCCAAATGACTACCTCGCATCCGGCCAAAGACACTCTTCTCTTACGGTGGAGTGGCCTTAACCAGTTTTCACTACATCATCGGCCAGAGGTGCGCAATATAGAGCGACACACAAAGCGGCTACTTCAAATGCTGGCTTTGGTACTGTTTTGCCAGTTGATTTTTCTTATTTCCTCTTGTCAATGCAATGAGGGCAGACCCACTGCTTACCCAGGACCGTTTTATAAGCGAGAGCTCCTGTATCGGTCCTACTCATTCGCCGCCAGGTTGGCATTTTTAATGCTAAAGGCAATCGTGCAACCCAGCGTTGCAAAGCAGAGTTGGGCCGCACGGCCGCCATCCAAAATTTTGCCCTCATTGTCCCGTCAGCCCACTTCTTTATTTAAAAAAAAACATATATATACATAATATATATATATATATAATATATATACACAAACCACCAAGATTTCTATACATATACAAAATACAAAGTATACACATGATTATACAAGTATGGAGCAAACAATCCAGCAAAAATATTGTTAATATTATGTAAAGTTGTCACAAAATTATTTTGCTATTATTAAATAAGCCATTAAGTTTTAAGTCCTTCTCATTGGAAAATATACGGCATGGAAATGATGCGCCAAATTAAATAATTCCTTATGAAATATTCACCATTTTGTTAACAGGCGATAAGAAATTGAAGACTAAAGTCACGGTGGATGACCGATAACTTTGGCTATTGAAGAAAATGTTTTTTGAAAAAATGCTGAATTTCAAATCATCTAAGGGTATGTTCAATTTTTAAACTAATTTGACGTTGATTTTGAATCTACCAGCATAGCATACAAAGCGGCTGATCGGATTCGTTATCTATTTGAACATTCTACTTAAGCCCGGTTATTTCAAGTTCGATCAAAGTAAGCGGTCGATTAAAGCATAGATTTTTACGAAAACGGATCGTCGGATTGGTGGAGAACGTAAAAATCTATGCTTTAAAAGAACGCTTACTTTAATCCAACTTGAAACAACCGGCCCTTAGGCACACAATGTGACATTTCCGGCATTCAATATCGTATATTTTATTGTTTTCGTGGAGACCATCCGACAGTTCGGTTCTCCGGCGCGCTGGGTAAAAATAAACGACCAATAAAGCCGAGATTAGAGGAGGAAATGAATAATACACGAATGGCCGGTAATGGTATATAAATGGCTGTTTGATTTGTTTACCTCTGTTTAGAATATACGGCCTACGGACGAACCGGCGGTTGTACGCGACCAGGACACGCAGAAGCGGTGTAACCAGTTTCTCGTGAATGGAGCACGCTGAAATGGTGGCGACAGGTATTCTACTCCAGTCCATAAGTGAGCGACCAATTGTTATTTGGCAGACAAGCGCGGATTTATTCATTTCTCACTCCGGTCTTTGTGGATAAATCTCTTCTGGTACGAATGAGAATATAATATTACGCTGTTCCGAAAATATTAATATATATTTTTTAATACAATACTTTTTTAATACAAAAACAAATACAACTAGCATAATTAATTTGATAAAACAAATACAAAATTTTTTCGACTCACGGATAATCTTCAAAAATAAATTAATGTCTAAGGTTATGCAATTTCATAAATCTAATTTATGCTGTTTAATTATCTTTTCTCTCGTTGTCATTTCGTTATAAGGTCCACCATTCACTGCCACATACAATACACACACTTACACGCCCTCATCAAACACTTTTTGGGTATTTTTTTTCAATATTTCTTATTATTTTTTGCAAAAATTTGAACCATTACAGTGGCTTCTATCGATTATGAAAATTTCATTCGCTCCAATATAACTCAAATAAAATGATAAAAACCTCGTAAAAAAATCAATTTTATTTTTTCTAAGGTTTTTATCAGTTTACTCGACATGTATTAAAGCGAATGAATTTTTCATAATCGATATATGTTACTGTAATGATTGTTCAAGTTTTTGAACTATCATTAGGTACACTTAAAAATTATTGAAAAAATGCAAAATTTGATATTGCATATCTTCTTATCTATTGATATTAGATCATGGTTACTTAAACATTTTCGACTCATTATCAATGCAGGAATTCACCTGTAAAGTTCTTGCTACTATCTATGAGACACCTGTATAATATTAAAATCGGTCATTATTTTAGGAACCTCCTATTTGTTCAAAGTTTTACAGCATAATAAATGATCATTGAAGGTATTCATTTGCATAGTTGTCCAGCACTTCTATCAATTGAAATGGACTGCAGGGCCGTAAAAACATTCCGCCATGCTTGGATGCTTTAGGGCTAGGCAAAGCATTGCACATTTCTGTTACTATGATCTACCATTTATCAATCTGACGCTCTCGTGTACTCTCTAATAAGAGTATCCAATGCTTTTCGAATATCATCCATTATCTACAATTATGACTATCACTGTCAAAGAAAGAAATTCAAAATTCAGTGTTTTCTTATATGTGTACAATATACGTATTTGCATTTGGGCTGATGTAAAGTCACCTTTAGATATCGCCACACAAATGCCAAATAAAGACCGAGGACATTTGTGTAATTTTATTTTATTTATTCATGGAAAACTAACAATACCTACATATAAAAATCAGATTACATATGATTATTAAATAGTACAGAGACCATCTTACAATTAGCATGTTATTTATTAACATCTAGCAACAATAACTTAAGTTATACAAAAAAAAAACAAAAAAGTGAAAGTTTTAAGTTACGAACAAACTATGAAAGTCAAAGAATTAAAGGTAAAATGGGAATGAAGACAGATCTACTTAGTAAAAAGGGGAAGGGATAAGAAGAAAAAGAAGTGCAAAAAATATATAGCATAAATACATCGGATCAATACATCTGCATATACATATACGAGGTCTGGACAAAAGAAAAAAGATGAATTAAAGAAAGATACAAGATAAAAATTACATATACGAAGTCTGGACAAAAGAAAAAAGATGGGTTAAAAAAGAAAAAAAAAACGTGAATATTCAAGAGTTTTAAATTCATAGATTGATGAGTTGAAGAGATCCAAGTCGCTGAATATAGTGTTGAACAAATTAGACGAGTGATATACCTATAAAAGAGTTTTGCCGGGAGTTGGTATTACAGTGTGAAAGGCTGAAGGTCTCGACCGATCTAGTGGATCTTCCGGGTACTCTCAGGAAGATGCGCCGCTGCAATGCCGGGCAGTCAATCTTAGAAGTAGCTAGTTTATGAAGAAATATAACATCAGCAGTATTTCTGCGATTGACCAGGGGGAATCTACGTTACTAATGTTACTACGTTATAATTAAGATTATGTGCAACATTTATCATTACCCACGATTATGTTCGTTTGTCATAAATTCACTCGCGTGAAACGCTTTCTTTCATCATCACTCTTGGCACTACCTCTATCCTCACAAGATTTCGAATATATTCAAATCTTTCCAAAACACAATTACTGGATTTGTATTCGCCCAGGGACCCGTCATTAATCAAGATATATATTATTATAGATGTCAATCATGGGTGGAATCGGTGAACATTACTTTATGAAAATGATCACATATGTCAGCCGTATGATGGGTCGTAAGCCCTATAAACACCCAAAAAAAGATTTCCATGTATTATCTTTAATTTTGTAATCATTTTATAGTCAATTATCTTTAATTTTGTAGTCAGGATATTCAATTATATCAAGAAATACTTATTTTCATGGCACCATATTCTTGGATTTAGCCTGATATTTATAGCTTCGTCTCTGTGAGATATCTATAATATATCTTGGACACATTTTATGTTTAATATTTAAAGCTTTAATTTTGTTAATTTTTAATATTTAAAGCTTTAATTTTATGGTTAGACATTATAACAGAGCTCAATTACTTACCATTATTCATTCTTAACATTGTTTCTTACTACTATTCATTAATTAATTCAAAATAATGAACCTAAAAATATGTCATCTAACTTTGTTCTTAACATCTGTGAATCTTTTTAATTAGTCTATGAAATGAACACTATGTTTTTACATTAGGTATATGTTTAAAAAACTGTTAAGATTCCTTAATAAATAAATAAATTAGTAAAAACTACTACCAGATTTAAGGTCTACCGGTTTCGAGACGCACCTACTCTCTCTCCCTCGTAGATTCCTGATTGTTCTGTAGGCAAGTTAGTGCATGATTGTCTCGACAAGATTAACACGCATGTGGTAAATATTGGTGTAAGTTTAACAATAGTAGTGTAGTGTTGGTCCTGACGAAGAGACGGGTATGTCTCGAAACCGGTAGACCTTAAATCTGGTAGTGGTTTTTACTAATTTAACTAACACTCTTTTAAAACATTATTTTAAGTAAGGCATACACTGATTTAAATGAGAACTGATACTTAGGTAAGGCTATATCAACTTAGTTTATAGTAGTAATAGTTAAGTTTAAAGAAAAGATTTTTTACGAAAACAGGTTGTTAGTTCGATGAAAAACTCAAAAATCTATACTTCAATGTTCATTATTACTATAAACCAAGAACCGGCCCTCAGAAAACGTATTTTGACAGTTATAAAAACCATAGATAAACGTCGTTGTTGTTCACAAGAGCGTTGTAAATCAGACACGGCTCTCCCGAACGCCGCGGTGATTGATCTCTGGGGAATTCATTCAGTTGTGTTTCCGAATGGGTGGGTGCCGTAATAGCGCTTAGCTAAAAATAAGGCAAGTACCTACGCGCCCGACTAAAAATAAGCCCCGACAAGGAGCCGGGATGGGGACAAATGACACACATATGGCAACAATGTTCCGCACTCGATGTTTTACTTCTTGTGCGATTCCGGTTTGCCTCGAGAAAACTGGTATCAATCCGTGTTTACCGTCCGGAGATTGATAACATTCCGAGACAAGCGTGAAAGTGGAGGCAGTCCAATTCATTGGAATATTCATCTGGGTGTCTGTGCATGGAGCTTACCGCACGCGTACTGGATGGCCGTACACTGGGAAGGTAATGAAATAAGAAAATCTGTGTAACTGAAATTTTAAATGATTTAAAATAAGAAAGCTTTAGCACTTTGGGCAGGTTGTGAAAGGCGAGAAATATGCGAGAGTCATACTACTAAGGCCCGGTTGTTTCAAGTTCGATCAAAGTAAGCGGTCGATAAAAGCATAGATTTTTACGAAAACGGATCGTCTGATTGGTGGAGAACGTAAAATTTCAGTTTAAACTCTACGCTTACTTTGATCGAATTTGAAACAACCGGGCCTTACTAGGAAAAGATTCTAGAGACACAAAGGGGCAAGAAGCATATGCGTCTCCTGGTTAAAGAACTTGCGTGTCAAGATATTTTTTATTTAATTACATACAGCATTATTACATTTTTATCTAGTCTAGTTTAAGTTTATTGATACATACACTTATTATATCGTTGTACCTCTCCAAAAAGAGACTAACTCTTGTGTCTGGAGAGGGATATATATATATATATATATATATATATTTTTTTTTTAGTTTTTTTATAGTACATAAATGTATATAAGAGGAAAAAAGTTACCAACGTTTCGGACAGATAGCACTGGCCATTTGGATCTCGACTTCTGGAGTGAACAGGTATGCTTGCCACTAACAGTCTTACTCAAGACTACAATACGCGGGTTACCCTAGAAAGTAATCCTTCATCTTTTACCTGCGAAAATCTTAATATTAATATTATATATATTCCGGTGTCGGAGCCTTTAATAGCATAAAATATGATCAATTTCATAGACAAAACACCCCCTATACGTCATTTTTTCCAGCAATAATAAAATGGCAGCCATTTTAAATCAAAGTTTATTCATCGCAAAACGCTCTTGAAGATTTCCATCTTTAAACAATAAACAAAATAAAACAAAAACTTGAAAATATGGACCACTTTAAATATAAAACAAATTAGATACGTCACATAAAAAAATCATATAAAAAAAATACTCCTGCTATTAATAGTTGCGGAACTTTCTATTGAGATTAATCAAAAAATCTATAACAACCTTAATAATTTATCAAAGTTAGATCTTATCTTACATTTTTTGTGAGGCTTATTTTCAATAGTTGAAAGCAACCTCATAAACATAATGTCTTTTCATTGAATTATAATTTAAATGCCGTGATTTATTTTTAAAAATACCGTTCATTTAACACATTTGACAAAAGTATAAACAGGAAACACACCAAAGCAAACAAGCATCGTAATGCACCGTTGGTATAAACGTAGTCTTTTTGTAAAATGAATTATTTATTCCAGCACAACAGTACCGTTCTAAAAAACCTTATAATTAGAAAATTCAAAAACCAGTAATATTGTGTTCGCTCAAAACTAGCTCACGCACTTAAACCGAATAAATTAGCTTACAGTGTATTCTGGTCACATAGTACTTGCCGGTTGAATATAATAAAAAAGACTAATCGGCGAGGAAAAGAACAGGAAAACTGCCAATTAACAACACGTGGCACACTTTGCTACAAATATTAAGTAACTCGGGCTACATTACAACAAGCATCGCTAATATCTTGAGACTACTCTGTTCGTATTTCCAATTCCTTAGGCCTTAGAGTCTACGATGCTGTATAGCTTGCCTGCGGCTGTACGGCTCGAGATCAGGGCCGCACTGAGAGAATTGGGGTCCAAGGTAAGACACATGCCCTTGCGACGGAACTGCCGTACAAGATGTTTACCGCCCGTTGATGTTTTGTCCCATTTTCAGCACAGAAAGACACAACCTGGAGGCAGCATGCAGACAGAACGACTGGAACTGGAACGAAATCGCAACCGTGATAAGTCAAGAACTTATCACGAGAGGTGGTACCTTTCTTAAAGAATGTAGTCAGGACATTAAAAGAAATAAAAAACGAATGAAACAAAAGCGTAACGTTATAAGAACGTACAGGAAGGTCCCATCAGGTCTGACTCCTTCTGGGAGAGGTTTCCCGTGGTTCCCTCTCCACAATGGCATGTGCGAAGGAGATACAAGTTCCACGAACATTTCCTCCCGTTCCAACAAAGCTGGTAGTAGCTAGAGCAGAATATTTGAAATGAATATTGAGGTACTACATAAGCCTAAAAATAATTGTAACTCACATCAAAAGACGTCAAATTCTCCTCTCTAAAAATATAAATACGCCAACTAAAAATGTTAACTCTTTACAAGACAGCTCTGAATCGATGAAATTATTCGTAATTAAATTTATACATCTCTTGAGAATAATGCCTTAAATTTTCAGTGTGGTTATATCAAAACTAGGTTGTCATTCTACATTACCCCAGCTATCAGGTAACAGACTAAGCATATGGTGGAAAATCCAACGTCTTTAATTACAACTAACTAATTTACCACGACGCCGTTACTCCGCGGGGGTGAGCAGAGAGGATGTAGCGCCACACTCTTCTGTTTCGTTACAAATCTCACCTCATTCAAATCCACACATCTTTTCATTCAGTTGCATATGTCTATTATTGATGCTCCTAACAGGACCATCTTCCATCTGTTTTACCCGGTAAAAACATCAGCAAAATATACAACTGTAGTGGAATGATTTTATCAGTCTCTAATTTTTTTTAAAGCTTTTAAAAGGTATTTATCTGATTACGTTCAATTCTCTTTTCCGAGCCCTAGGTGATGATTACCTGTGTAGGTGCCTAGGCTATAATCCGACCCTGTTTAAAATATGTATTTCTACATTTTACAGTCGTCTACTTGACATTTATTTAAACTACTTTCTAACTTCTAACCGTTATAGATAAGTGTGCGTACGTTTAATATAATAAACTTTAAAAAAAACAAATAAAAATGTAGGTTTGTAATTTTATTTTTCAATCCTTTTTGCATTGAAAAATTACAAAAAGGATTGAAAATGCTACGTTGCGTGTACACAGTTTAGAGGTTGATCTCTCGTCTCAGAGTTCTGTCGGTAAAGGTCGGAAGTATCAGTTGTGTTATTACTCTCGTTTATATATACAAAATACATGTAGCGTGAATCTGCTTTGGATTTACGCACTCTCATGAAGAGAGTCTCCGAGACTTACTCAACCAAGTACACGCGTCATTAGAATTATATTGCAGAGTCTCAGTGCCGGATTTTTACGAAAACGGATTGTTTCATTGGTGGAAAACGCAAAAATCTACGCTTTTTTCTTAACTATTACTCTCACCACTCATGAAACAACCGGCCCTTAGTACCGACTTTTATTTTGTATATGCATTTAAAAATTTATACCCCTTGACCGTTGCCACAAAAATCTATAATTACATTGGTTTATAGTTTTGGTTATGAATACAATTTAGTGGTTATGAATATACCTTCAATTATTTAGAGTAAGATTCTTATATTAATTTTATTATTACATATATTTTTCGTTGGATGTTGCCACTCTCTGTGGAAATTGCTACTTAAGTTTCACATATTTTTTAATTTTAAAAACAATATTTGTATAAACCACTTTTATTAATTAAACTTCGGCCGAAAAAATATTTCGATACAATAATATATTCATCAGGACAGTCGCACACTAAGGAAGCGTCTATGAAAAAACGGCACAAAATGTCTTTTGGAATTAATAGGAAAAAACTATGTTCCACTCAGAGGGGAGGGGTCAAAGCAAAAGCCACGTTGGGGCTACACGGGGAGAAGGAGGGAATCAAAAGAATTCAAAACGGAACTACGTGGTTTATTTATACTCCCTAACTGATCCATAAAATAAAATATGAAGGAAATCAATTGGAATTGTGGTGCCCCTGGACATTACCCAGTGTACTCGGGTCTCTAGAACACCCTGGACCAATCGAACAAGTGAGTAAGAAGATGCATATGGACGTGTGTATGGTTTTCTGTTTCTCCACCTAACACGGTGTGATGTTATATGAATGTATAAGAGATGATTGAATGTGTGTTTTTTTCTGACGGTCTGAACCAATCTCTCTTTCACAGCTGACCCCGATTCGATAGTTTTTTTTCTGCCTTTTTTTAAAGGTACGAGCAAATTTTTTTTTAAGTGGTCGAAGATTCTAGGAGCGAGGAATAAATAATTATGTATAAAAAATGAGAAATGGCATTTTGAAATGTGTCGATTTAAATTTCAAATTATATTTAGACTTTAATGATTTTCTTCAATAACTGCAAAATAATTTTGTGGTAACATTATTTATATTAATGAAAAGAAACACTTTGTACAAAACTATTATTTATAGAATTATCAACATGTTTCGGGGCCAATGGTCCCTTCATCAAGATACAACAAATAAAGAATTACACATTGTGGAAACAAATTTAAAAGGAAACTATTTGCAAAAAGGATTTGAATATTTATAATATTTAATTATAGGTTATTTACCAATTTATTTGCCACAAATCTTTAAAACCGGAGGAATTGGCACAGGGTAACATGCCCAAAGAGATGCTTAAAACAGGTAAATTACCTATTTAACTGTAAATAGTTGCGGATATTTATTTCATAGGATTTCATAGGAGATCAAATAGGATCTCAACAAAGTAAATTACCTTGTAGAGATCCTACTAGGACAAGTAGATGAATATGATAATATTTAATTTGTTTTTTATTTTTAACTTACTACCAATTGACCAAAAAGTTAAATATAGTATCTATAATTCTAAAAGAAATGAAAAATGATGCTAATATAATACCTACCTACTGACTCTCATCACAACTATACGATCCCATCGTCAGTTCAAACAATGAGGATACGAAAAAGAAAATGGGACTATGTTGTGCCACGAAACTATTTTTTATTTTTGGAATTCAATAAACTAAATAAATAATTCTTCGATATGTTGCAAGACAGAAAAATTCCATTGGCCTCGAAAAAGTCCAAAGTGAAAAAAGACCTAGCTATGAAGCTATAATACCTAAATGTTAACATACACGTACTCTATAATATTCATAAAAAAATTAATACTTAAAAATAATGTAGTATTAAGAGCGTGCATGCCGTAAAACTGCTGTGCAGTTTGGCATATGAATATATATATATATCTGTAATAAACAAAGAAAATAAATACAAAAAAAAGCTTTACCAATCGGTCCCATGTCTTCAAGTTCATTTTTTTCTATGTATTCTCTCATTTGCCTAAGGGCGGTACATTGCACGCTTTTGAATATGGAATAATCACTCTACGTATGGAATTTTGGAGACCAATAATTCAAAATATTTAGCATTAAAACATTGACCATAAAATTGTCAAGTAATCACCGGCCTAACTTGACTTCATTACTACATAAAATTATTACGTAAATAAAGTTCCATTAGATAATGAAATACAAATTGGCTGCAAAACATGAGACAATCTACCGAGCAGTCAAAATTCAGAATCACACGCAAACCATAGACACGCTACACCGCGCGGGTGGTGGTGTAGACGATGGTGCTGGCTTGTGAGGACCGGTGCTGATATGTTAAAACGATAGGAGGGATAAAGGAGGTTATTTTGAACGAGAACTTCGAATACGAATAATTATTATTTATGTTACTTTTGTAGTTATTACTTCTTTTGGTGCGTTGAAGGTAAAATTTTGATTGTAACGTAAAATGCGCAGCATGCTCGACTTGTAGCGGGAATGCGAGACCATGAAATGCACGCGCATCCATTAAAGTGTCAAAAATGTATTCACGTTTTTGAACGTTCACGAAATTAGTTTTCCAGTATTATAAATAATGTAATGTTAACCATCTTGAATAGATTACCAATCACAAGGATGCTCAATTCAAAAGCTGACAAACGAATGGTTATTAAATTTAAAATAAAAACTGTTTATTGAATTAAGATTTTAGGTGTATAATCGAAATGCGACAGATTAAATTATTATTATTATTAAACAGCGGTTCTCGTGTGTCACTTGAGAAATTATTTATTGCAAAAACCACGTTATTTGTTTAAAAATAAAAAACACGTTCATTCATCCGATATTCAATGCGGCTTTCAAAGATGTATAGTTTTGAAACTTTTGAAAACGGAACCGTTTTAGGCCGAAAATCGATAAAACATGAAAGTGGGTAGATACTTGGACATTTTTTGAAAATGCACGCGTTTTCTAATAAAGTTTTTGTTCACCCCATTATTTCAAATATTCGAGGTTACACAAAAAGTGGGTAAGCGTTAATATTCTCATTCTGGTTTTCAAATATATGATATGTAATTAACACCATTATGCACAATTCAATTAAATAAATAAATTAAATAAATAAAGAATTACGTTCATTTTTTTAATCACCAAGATCAAACAATACATTATGTGTATTTTTGACTGCAGTATTATATTGTAAAGGAAATTGCCGTTTATTCAGAATAGACCACGCGTGTCAAAATAAAAAATAAATGTCAAAACTCCGGCAACAACTTAGGGTATAAACATATTTTCTCCGTACTGCCATAAAAACCAAAGTACGAAAATTGTCCAGCCATGTTGAAAATAAGGAGCACGAACATAAAGTTAAGTATGTGAATAATGGCTCAACTGTAAACCCAAATGGGGAAAAAACGTTTTCACGGCGGATATACTTTTCTCTCGTTTATGGTAACACCGTAACCGTAAAAGCTGCAACGCGCATGCGTGGAGTATATAGAGAAAAGCAGATACAGGTAAAAATGTACAACGATAATAATAATGATTTCAATTTCTACGAGTGATTGAATAGTTCCTTTTTCTCTCAATGAAATTTTTATGTCAGTTAGTGTGTGGCGGGAATTGTTTATTTCGGCGAGAACGAATTCTTTTCTTCGGTCGCCGTCGCTTCTAGAATATTAATAGTCGGAAAGAATAACGAAGATGACAGAATTATAGATCGTTTTGTCGGTAAAAATGAGTTGTAAAGAAATTTCAAGCGTTTCTGATGAAAATTCATTCATATTCCGGTTATGTAGGGTAAAATATAAAGTAACTGTCGAATCTTCTTACAATTTTATTTGGCAACATTCTTAGAAAACATTTGAGAGAACCTTTGAAGCACATTTCCGTTTTGAAAAGAATCTCTTCAGGACAGTTTGACCTAATGACACAGTAATTACTTTTGATAAGAAAATATAATTTATGCATCTCCAGTTGAGTATATGAACGATGCATTTGTTTTTAGATAAATGTCCATATTTAAAATACATCCAATTTTATTCGCAATAGTTTCTGCCTCCGCAGATCGAAATTTTATAAAAATAGATATTTGACCTGGAAAAATTTGAATTCCGATCATGTAATCTAAATAAAAATCAACACCACACACATTACAACATCAAATCGGTTTCGAAACTACGCCAAATCCTTCATCATGGAAGTTTAAAAACTATATCTAAATATACAATTTTGTGTTTGGTTCCACTGATTATCTCGAGAACTTTAAAAATCCACAAGGTTCCGACGGTTTCTCTGAATGATTACCATGAAGATTTATTCAATCATCCACATTTGACATTTATTTATAAAGAGTGCCACAGAAATGGTACTTCAATCGCCCGAAACTCCGATTCCACAGTAAAATCGTAATAATATGTATATTTTTAATTTTATTCTTATACATTAGATTTAGATACCGTTTACTCTGTATCTATTTCATGCGCAGACGTTTTCTTCCCTAACTCCAGAGATGGTAAATAAACACGGTAATGCCATAATCGAGCAACGGCTGTGAGATAACCGCAGACAAACCAATAATTATCTACGCTAGCGTTTGAAAAATTACATGCGTTGTCCGACGGTAGGTACTTTCGTATACCTACCTATTGTAAGTAATAAAAACATTAGGCCCTAAGCTCATGTAGGCACCCCACGCCCGAGCCATGCGTCGGGTCAGTACGGTAACGTTAGAGAAGAATGATGCCGGCCGGACCACCCAAGTCATGCCGCGGGGCGATGGTCACAGCAACTATTAATTGGCAGAATAGGGTTCCCACAGCTGTTTTCATAAAACATGTTTTGCTGAGAACAATATCCTTTCAAATACGCCAAGAAACTAAAATCTGCATTGACGGAGTTTTATTGTAACAAAACTTATACAGAGGTCATTTGTAATTTTGTATACTAAACACTAAATAGGTCTAATAGAAGGGTATGGAAAAGGCCTAAATCCAGCAGTAGAGAGATGAAGGCTGAAGAAGAAGAAGACATTTTTAAAAAGAATTTACGGCATAATATAGCATTAATTCAAACAATTTTTTAAGATCAATTGTTGAAAAAAAGTTTTATTAAAATGTCTGCCCACATTTGTAAATCAACTTAAATAAACGTTCGCAATTATTAAATAACTAGCTGTAACCCGTCAAAAATGACGGTATTTTTACATGTCGGTGCCTAAGGAATAAGTATTTATTTATTTTATTAAAAAAACTTAGTAAAAAAATATTTTTTTAAAGATTCTCGGAAAAAAAGTTTTAAAAAAATACTATAAATAGTTATTAAATTTAAAAAAATTAAAAAAGTTACGGACGTTACACGAAGTTACGAGGACAGACAGACAGACGGACGGATGGACAGTCGACGTCGGACAGACGACAACGAAATTATAATAATTGGGATATAAATATATATTTAAACTTTATTTCGTAATATGATGTTGCAACTTAATTGAATGCGGAATTATATACTGGATATATATATACGTAGGATATACTATTTTATACTATTATATTTTTGATAATTTGCTTTGGCAACCCTGTTTATGGATGTACTAGGATTGTTCCCCATTCATCTATTGGTCTATTATTTATCCGGACAAACTTTAACTCGTGGGCCACGATTCATCATTTAGGGCATGCCTCGCGTCCACGTTAAAAATGGGATAGACTTCAGTAACTACGGTAAAAATTATATCAAAGATCCTTAGTTAGGTAGGTAGTTGCTTTAATATAATTTTTACCGGGAGACATCGAATACATACTTGTAGTAATAATCATATTCATCAACCGAAAAATCAACGCGGTCACCTGGGTGGTCGTAAATTCTATTCGAGGCAAACTTTTCTTATTTTATACTTGTTTTATCTGAAAGCGACCATTTCAATTGAAGACATTTCCTTATACATGGTCGACAACGCATCGTTCAATTCCCCGCATCATTTCACATTTTATTCAATGATCTTTGACCTGAGGGAACATCAATTCCACAGAAACATCTAATTGTATTCATCAAAGTTGAACGACACTCGACTTCAGGCTCCGCCCTATTGGTGGAATGTTTTTAAAACTCATTTGATGTACAACATATTATATTAATATATTTCAGGAACCAAAAAAAAGTACTCCACGCCTCCCGGTTTATCTAACCTATAATTAACGCAATGTTTTCTTGCTGTACCTATTGTTCGTTTATTCTTATAAGTCAGACTAATTCCTTTTTAAAGTCGAGGGTTTAATTCCACTAACGAAATACTAATTTGTTTCGGCTGAGTTGAGTGGAGGACTTTTTGTTTGTTTTAACTTTAAACATTTGAAATCAGGATTAGTCTTTTCAAAAATTATAATTTATCTTATAAAAAAAAACCGTTTATTCGTGAAATTTAAGGGTTTAAGGAGATTAGATCTTGTCACTGAAATAAACAAAAATTTCTACAAAACCGTACATTTTACAGCTCAGTTTAGCCATTTTGTCGACACTGCAGATATTATTTCTACAAGCATATTTTCTCATATACATGAGTATAATAAATGAATGATTGTCCAGAATTAATCCAGTGTATACACGCTAATTAATTTATATTGTACATATGTGCTCATTCCCATTATTGCAAATGTATGTCGCTTCCGAGCGGTTAGAATCTTCGGTGTGCAATCTAGTTATTATGATAAGTATCGTAACAAAATGTAATAAGTTGGTTCCCATGATCTAGGAGAAAGTATAGAAAGTACTCATTTCCACGTAGTCAAACACAATTACTATAATCACCGTAATAGACCATAGATGTTTTTATTATAACTCTGATATAATTTTTTTCCTTATTTTTATTTTAGGTACGTGATTACTTTTCCGCAGAATACGCAAGCATTTTTTTTATATTGAAGTGAATACATAACGTGTTAAGAATGAAGATAATTTAACAGTAGCCCTGATTAACTAAGAAGAACGTCAAGCAGAGGTGGTGGTATAAGGTAACATTCTTCATGCGGCCCATCACCGCAAATATTATAGAATTGACTGCCATTTTACTGTTTTCGCATCACTGTAAGCCAGTGGTCGGCAAACTTATTAGCCAAAAAGCTAAATATGTAATCTAATTATATAAAATTTATAATTATTAATTAAAATGACAATGACTGACAAACACTTAATGCGAGCAATGTTCTTTATATAATTTATTTAAAAATATAATTTAAACTGTGAGTCCATAATATAATTTATAAACTTACACACAAACTGTAAAGGCACAAGTATCCGCTGTCCACTAGTAAAGTAATATATTATTTATAATATGCTGGTTTTCGCGTTGCATTTAATATTATTATAAATCTATTCAAAACCCGGAACTCCACACCCAAGTATGTAGTTAGTATTACAGGCAGCTAGCTTCACATCGCTACCAGTCCATAATACATTTCAGTCACGCCAAGACCTAAGACGTCTTACAAACATGAACACCTCCCAACAGCCAATAGATTGTACTCTTGTTACATCCATTATTATTCACAGTACTTATCTGTACATGTAATTGGTCACAATCAAATGTTACTTCATCACAATCCCACAATGTTCGTCATGACGACATACATTGGATTCAATGACATCTGGGATGGTGACATTTAAGTTTGATCGCACGCAATGTTTGCGAATGTCAGGCGATCTAGGTGATTATATTACGACTAGAAATAACCTATCAATAATGATGGAAAAACATTCGAGAATTTATAATTTGTGTAACCTTAAGAAAACACAATCTCATCGTTAAAAACACACACAACCATAATGCTGGAAGCATTTGATATTATAGCTATATCGACGTATGCTAAACTATGCTAAGACATTCTGAGTTGATCACATTACTAATAAATTTATTTATTTATTTATTTTCGGGAAACTAACAGTACCTACAAATAAAAATTAGATTACACATGAATATTAAATAGTTAAAAGACCATCTTACAAGTTTCCACAGAATTAACGTGTTGTGTATTAACATATATAGTAACAATAACTTAAGTTGTACAAAAAATATAAAGAAATGAAAGGTTTAATTAAGAACAAACCATGAAAGTCAAAGAATCAAAGGTAAAAGGAATGGGGAGGAAAGGACAGATCTACTTAGTAAAAAGGGAAAGAGATAAGAAGAAAAAAAAGAGCAAAATAAATACAGTATAAAGATACCTGATCAATACGTCTGCGCATATGCATATACGAGGTCTGGACAAAAGAAAGAAGATGAATTAAAAAAAGAGAAAAAAGTGTATGACTGATGTGAATATCCAAGAATTTTAAATTCATAGATTGATGAATTGAAGAGATCCAAGTCGCCGAATATAGTGTTGAACAAATTAGATGAGCGATATATAGAAGAGTTTTGCCGAGAGTTAGAATTACAATGTGAAAGGCTCAAGGTCTCGATCGATCAAGTGGATCTTCCGGCAAAGAGGTACTAAAACGCTTGAATAAATAATAATCATCAAACGAAAGAAATACGATCTCTTACAATTCATCACCCGGGAGCAGATAGAAGGCAGCCGACGCGTAGGTATAAAAAGGTGGCTTAATGTCCAAAATGCCGAAGATCTGACATATCCTGCACAGGTTAATTCGACATATTGTAACATGGTCGCCGACATTCGAGATAAGATGCCATACGAAAAAGAATATCACATCACCAGAGATGCGCAAGTCATTATGGCAAAGCACCCCGCTTTCCATAGGGCTACCGAATTAATGCGAAGAAGGAATTAAAACATTGAACAAGCGAATGAAACATTTTTTGAAGACATTTTATTTATTTTATTTTTTAATTTTTAAATTTAAAGACTATCGACAGGTCAGAATGACCCTAATGGATAGTCATTTAGGACAAGGTGATTAGTACAGTTACAATTTACGATAATACATTAAAATAAAACATGAATACATTATACAATATAAGTATAGTACAATAAGTGATTACAAGATGAACGAAGTTCACATTCTCTGCACGACATAATAGGCATGTAGGCTCCCAGGTCAACTAAGTCAAATGTGAACCCGCGCTTTGTGGCTATAAAATTTTTGTTTAGGTTGATTTCCGAAGAATCCGTCTTACACGCTCAAACTATTTTCGGTCGGGAGCGATATAATTTCTCTCTTAAACTGAGGTTGTGTCATGTGAAATATGTCGAAGTTGGGGTTATATGACGTGACCTCGTTGTACTGGTTTAGCATTCTAGGTAGAGGAGAGAAATAACCTTTGTTGGTGTTGTAGACCTTTGTGTGGAATAGTGTTTGGGATCTCAGAGACCGGGCAGGTATATTAATATCTATTTGCGAGAGTATTGAGGGCGAGTCTAGTTTGTTGTTTACTATTTGTGGAGTGTCATAAGGTCTGTGATTTTTCGATAGGCCTCGAAGTTCGATGTTTTTTTGGTTTGTGTGTGTATTTGAGGTTTCCAATTTCGTTTCAATCTCAGTGATTTTTTTTTTAAAGCTGTGATTTGTGATTCGTGTGAATCTGTGTTGGTAATTTTTGCCTCCAGTGATTGTACACGTTTTTCGAATTGTCATTTTGTCTGAACAGAATTCGATCGATTTTTGGAACTTTTTATATTCTCCCCTCATGCTTTTAATATAGAGTAACAGTTTCACCGCGAGAAGCTGAAGGAATGGCACATGGCTGAGAAACTGACTGCAGACAATAAATACTGCGCAGAATTGCGCATCAACACTCTTTAAACCAGTGGCATAATTATGTTGAACATTCTTTTTGTCAAACCGTTTTTTTCTAAACCTAAGTTTTTTTAATTTTTTTTATTTTTACGCTTCATCAGGCCAGGAGACCCAATTACAGAATCGAAATACATCACAAAACACCCAGGCTTGAGTAAATCACATAGATTAACATTGTGACCTCACCGGGAATCGAACCAGAACCCTCGGTGTGGGAAGCCAGTACTGCGCTACGAGGTACTGAGATATTAGAAATCTAAATTCAAGATAGGTAACCCCAATTTATCGATTTGACATTTTATTCCGACGTTTAACGTCGAAAATGTTTTTTACTTTACACTTGACGTAAATGTTGAATGTTTTAGAACTCTAGCTAGTCGGGAAGTGGGTGAAAAATCAATTACAAGATTCCACCACAACAAACGAACAAACAGGCAAAGAGATTTAAATAAAAACATGTAAAAAAAGAAATAATTTTAAAAAAGGCTTAAGGCAGCCATACACACTCCGGTGCATCGTAGAGGTACACCGCATATCGCAGATCGGTACGTCGCACACCGTACCGCAACGTGTATGGGCTTACACGTAGATCCCATACACGTTGCGGTACACCGCATGAGTCTTCAGTTGTAATTACGATTTTCGAATTGTACTGTTCGCATGTTTGAAAAGCATATTTTTATACGATTATAGGATACTATTTTTTAAAGCTCTTTTGTGCGTTTATTTTTATTTCCTGCTTAAGCGTTGTTTTATATGACATTGCACGCGTTAAGGATTTTATATAAATATATTATATGTATATATTCATATACACGTTATAATACTATACTTTAGAAGGATCACCTTTTTCAACTACGGTTTTTGCATGACATTGCATAATATATCAAATATTTTATTCAAAATGGCAGACGGCATTCAATTGTGTTCGCGTGTCACATCTGTCAGCTGTCATCTGTTGAGGTGTCGCACCCAGCACTCGCGACACGACGCCGGAACGGTCGGAAATAAACTGAAGCCATGTATTCACTAGGGGACAAACCGCGAAACATTCCGAGCGGCATGTCGCATCAACAACTACGCTCATGTTTCGGGGACAATGACGCGGTCATTTGACGTAAAATTTTTGGCTCACCTTAACACAAGACCTTTCAAAACTTGCTTAATTAAGCGTATATTACCAAAATAATTTTAAAAATAAAATAAAACTATATCTTTAGGGTTCTACCGATCTACAAAGTTTTGAAAAATTGTCATTTTTATGAAGATATTTCGCTATCCTCAATTTTGGCTCCTGAACTAAATACAAAAAAATATTTACTTTTTGTTCTATTTAGATGTAAATCATACATGACGTTTCGATTTTCATGTAACAACACGTTACCAGCGACTTCGAATTTGTTAGGTTTCAACCTGCAAATACCCTCAAGTTTGAACTTGTTTTTGAGGATTTTCTTGACATGACTCGCGAGTGTTTTCTTCGTAGGTAAAATAACTTTTATGCCATAAAAGTATCATTGCGATTGTTACAGTTGTGGGCAGCCCCGACTACAGTGTTAAAAACGGATTCGTAATTTTTAAATAAGAAGTTCGAGGCGTAGTCAGACTACTTATGCTATGTTAGGACCATACAAGGAACTTGACAGTCAGCAGCTACCAACTATGAGGGACGTCATTTAATTTATTTTATTTGCCAAGAACGACCTGAAATTGAAATATAAATGAAGTATGAAATTAAAGATCCATCCAAATCAGATATATATGTGATTGTTTCCTAATAGATCAACAATATGTGGACCAAAACTTTGTAACTAAGGAACGAGTTAATTAGTGAAATTCGATTTCGAAAAGTATCTCAATTTGAAAACCCAAATTTGATACCCCAAAAGCAAACAAAATGATGGTTTTGAAAATAAACTGAAATGTTTTTTAAAGTCATCTGAGAAGCTTTTTGACGTTTCTACTTGTAAATGCACTTCATTTGAATCTCTTTCGTGTTTAAAACCGAAGAAAGTTCACATCAATTAGAGAAGTTTTTATTGGATCAAATAAATGATAGGAAAATGGTTATAAGCGGTTTTGATAAAATGAAACGGCTAGATTAATGAAACGACAGCAGAGGTAAATTGAAGAGTCGAGTTGAGTAGAAAATCGTGTTCTACTCAAGAAACCGATTCTGTCTCAGCAAATTGTGATGAAGATTCAGAGATTCCGATAACAGAGGCATCCCCGACAAACACGCCCTCGACAGAGACACCATCAACTTAAACGGCGAATTGGAATACATTGCCATTGCCAACTTGCTAAAGTCTGTGATAGATATGGTTTATCGACGCGATCTGCTGCTGCTGTTGCTTCTGCGGTTTTGGCTGACGTCGGCTTGGTTTCTACCGAAGATTTAACTCTGGTTAAGATTACAGTTAAGGTTATAAGATCTACAGAGATGTATCTAAAGCCCGGAAACTTCAAAATATATTGGAGGTATAGATATAAAATGCATTTACTTTTATGGATGAAAAGACCATCGCAAAGAAATTTTAGAAGACCACATCTCAATTTTAGCACAACCTGGATCAATTTATTTGGGACACACAATACTGAAAGACGTGGCACTGCAAAGGGAATTCTTATTTCGATCACAACTAGTAGTAGTAGTAGTAGACAAAGTAGAGGGTCGAGGTTGCAATTAAGATGACGTGATTTGCGTTGAATGTGACGGAACTGCAACTAACACCGATTGGAAGGGTGGCGTGATTCAATATTTAGAGGAGTATTTGGAAAGACCGTTACAATGGTGTGTTTGTATGATGCATGTCAATGAGTTACCCCTTCGTCATTTATTCTTGGCCTAAGATGGTTGCACTTTGGGTCCTAGAGACCTATAACAGACGCATCACAAAGTGTAACTGACGTTACTTCTAGAGTGGCTTTATTAGAACCGGAATGCAATCTCGAGCAGAAACGCCAAATTTTGGACGCAAAAATAAGTTAAAACTTTTAGTTTTTGTCATATTATTGTCTACATTTTATTTATTTTATTTTCTTGTGCTTTGTTTCATTAATTTCAACAATAAAATATCTTTTAAACTTGATTTTTTTATTATTTTAGGCAAAAGGTCTATAAAAACGTAAAATTTACAAAACTTCAAAGCTCGGTAGAGCCCTCAAGATGATAAACAATTTTAGTTTTTTTAACCTTTTTCGTAATTTGTGTAAATTTACGCAAAATTTGACACCACTTGCGATTGTGTAGCTCAAAATTTTTTTTTCTCGTACATGGACGGGACATCCTAGTGTACACATCGGGATTCACATATCACTTGTCGCGGAAATGTCGCCCGATGAGGTTATGATGACAGCTGCGTATCTATTTATTTAAACGAGTTATCGAAACGTAAAGGGAGGAAAAGGTGATGGGTATGAAATTGTTTACTGCAAAGAGAAAGAAGGATGGATATTCTATGCAATCTTCGAATGTCTGACGGATCTTTTGCCAATTTCACTGAATGACAACAACTGTTTTTGACAATTATTACAAATAATCGGGCCTTCCATAGCCAAGCAAGACGATATTAAGGAACGCTGTTGGCCCTCACATCATTTTATTTTTATATTCACGGTTTGAAGTGTCCCACAAAATTGTACGGCTTTGGTAGAGTGCGATGAGTTGGAGAACAATTTTGTTTCCCCACTTCAATGTCGTGTTGACGGATACAGCGCATGCGCACTCACTTACCACGTGGTACTGACGCAAAGCGTGATGTCGCCGTGAGCTCGCTCGGGTACCGTGCGCATAGCAACGTTGCCGCGACACATAGAAATGCTCCGCTATGTTGTGCGCGACGTCGCGGAACAGTGCGCGACGTTGCAACGTCACGTAGACTCTATGCCACGCGTGATGTTGAGGGGCAATTTGTTCCATAGTGAATACATGGCTTGAAACTAAACTAGGGATGGGTAAAAAATTTTGAAAAATATTGATAAAAAAACATTGATATTCAATATATATATATATATTCAATATAATATATGGTTGACATTTTCGTCGACAGTCTGGAGAAAGTAAAGTTTACACTTAAAGAGGCAATACTGCTTCGTTACTGACTTCAACTGTTAATATACACATGTAATGGTGGGTAATATATATTTTTCATACACATTGCTGCTCTGTACTTTATATTTTTAATTTCTATACTCATGTTTTGGTGCTATTCCTGATACTTTTTATATTTTGCTACTTATAACTTATATTGTTTAATGTATGTTCTTTTAATTTTATGATATATTTTTTATGTAAAAGCCTATACACATTGCTGCTCGTTACTCTATATTTTTAATTTTTATACTCATGTTTTGGTGCTATTCCTGATACTTTTATATTTTGCTACCTATAACTAATATTGTTTAATGTATGTTCTTTTTAATTTTATGTTATATTTCCAGGTAAAAGCCTATACACATTGCTGCTCTTTACTATATATTTTTAATTTTTATACTCATGTTTTTGCTACTTATAACTTATATTGTTTAATGTATATTCAATTTAATTTTATGTTATATTTTTTATGTAAAAGCCTATACACATTGCTGCTCTTTACTTTATATTTTTAACTTTTATACTCATGTTTTGGTGCTATACAGATATTGTTTAATGTATGTGCTTTTTGATATTTATTTTATATTCTTTATGTAAAAGCCTATACCTAATGGGCGTAAACAAATAAATAAATAATATATATAATCAATATATTTTTTCGCGATATATGAAATATCGATATTTTTTCTGGGATAATCGATATTTTTTTCTTGATGATTTTTTTTTTGGTCATCGATATATTTTTTCGATATATCGATAGTTTTTTCCCGATATATCGATATATTTTTCCCGATATATCGATATATTTTCTTCGATATTTTTTTTGGCGACCTTTTTTTGGTTACCTTTTTTTTGCTCATCGATATTTTTCTCGGTTAATCGATATATTTTTTCCGGTGACCTTTTTTTATTTTTTTGGTCGCCAAAAGCTTATTTCCCTTACATTTTTTATAATAATATCGATACTTATCGATATATTTTTCTCAATGTATATCGATTATTTTCGATACTTTTTTTGAATATCGATTCGATATATATATATCGATTTTTTTTTTCATTTACCCATCCCTACCACACACGCAGAGACACAGATTTGTCCGTCGCGGTCGCAGAGACAAAAATAATCGAATTTCAATTCTTCTGTGGTCACCTGTACAGGTCTGGAAACCTCCACATGCGAACATCACGCACGCTGCGGTACGTCTCTAGAGGTCGCCCGTACACAGGGCCGGCCCGTTCATATAGGCAAACTAGGCGATGGCCTAGGGCGCTCGTATTTGGGGGGCGGCACCGGCCTAGCGAACGGATAGTCAGCGTCAAGATCATGTGAATCGGTCGAATGGTTTGAACGCGCGGCCGCCGCCCGAACCGAAGCACAGTGGGTCGAAACCGTAATTTGAGAGACTTAGGGACCAACTTTCTTATTTTACTTTTTTCTTTATGCGGATGGATAGAGCTCATTAACCTTATCAATAGTTGTCCTATGAAACTTTTTCCTAAACTTTATAGTTTGAGCAAAAAAAGTTTTGTATTTTTTGTATGGAGCGGATCAAATAAAATTAAATTTCTGCTAAGTGGTGACTGACTACGTTTTGAAACCTTTTTTTTCTCATACCTTGTCTAGTCTACCATCGTTTAATGCTATGAGCGTGTACATAAACTTGCTACTCTACCAGATAAATGGATCGAAAAAATAAAAAACGTATATATTTATAATATTATTTTTTATTTTCGTAATTTCTTTTATGTCAAACTAAATATGAAATAGTGAGTAAAAGTACATAATAACTCAAATAATCAACAAAAAACGAACATAATTAGACTAAAAACTAAATGAAAACTTAATAATACAACAGCAAACATATTTTTTTACAAATTGTAGATAGTAGTTTTACGATATATGTACAGGCTGTACCAGAGCTAGCAGCAAAAACTTGGCCGGTAGATTCCTGACTATGTTATGAGTCTAAAATGTTCAAGCAACCATGACCTAATATCAATAGTTATGGAGATTTTTATTTTCGTAACTTCATTTAAGTCAAACTAAATATGAAATAGTAAGTAAAAGTATATTATAACCCAAAAAATCAACAATAAAACCAATACAGGTAGACCAAAAATTAACTAAATGAACATTTAATAGTACAACAGCAAACTTCACTATTTTTTTACAATTGTAGATAGTAGTTTTATACGAGATATTGTTCAAATATAAGAGCTAGATGGGAACGAAGTAGTCGTATTTAACCCAGTTTATAAGGAAAAATTGTGATTGGTTAGAAAATGAAATAAGCTGGCCCGAAGGAATCATCTCTGAAGCTGTGAATGTTGAACAGGAATTACAAATTACGGTTTCGACCCACTGTGCGGCGGCCTGATAACGTCACGGAATATTTAAAATTTGAATTACTCCGTCGGTAGGTATAATAGGTACTTCACTACGAATTTCGAAAATTTATGACAGTTGGTTCACAGATGACAGCACACTTCAGTTTTTTGGGAAGAAATCAAATAATAAAGAGATATTTTTAGAGATTTTTGACATAGATATTTGTCTAGACATGTGTCATTTTCAGTCAATGAATTATTTAATTACATGATGGTAAACTTAATTTACAAAGAGAGGGAGTAAAATAAAAACTTGGTTTCTATGGGTTAGTTTTTTAACAATACTTTCTTATTGATTGTGTCATTTGTATTACACTTCATAGGTACAAAATAACATTTTTTATATGTGAATATCTCAGAAACATGACGCTTTAGGATTTTATGACCGAATAGTTTTATGTTTGTATGAAAGTCCTCTATCGATTTATATACATTTAATTTGTGGCTAAGATTTTTTATAAAATGGCGGCGAATATGCAAACTTTGTATGGGAGAGGCTACAACCCCTTTAAGATTTTTTGCAATAGGGAGATCATACTAATGCCTTAAATTCTCTAGTATCATATCACCTCAAGCTCTCGGTAAAATAATTCCAGAGACGTGTGATGCCTTTTGTTTAATGTTCTGCGAAAAGATTACCTGCAGGTACCTAATAAAATAGTTTCGTTTAAAATATTCATTTATTTAGATTTTAATACTTACGACCGCCAAATTTTGATTTCAGTTTTGCCATCAGGGCACTCAACTGCACCAGGATACTTATTTTTAAGAAAATCGAGTGAGGCCTTAAAATAAAGTTTAGCCTTTATTTATAGTTAAATCTAAAGAGAAAAATACGAATCAAAATTATAAAATATGTTTTAAAAAATATTAACGATTAATTTATATGAATAATTTTATAACCATATTCACATTGGCATCAGGCTCCAATTCTTTTAGTTTTTGCAGCAATTTTGGGTCGATCGTGGTATTTTTTACGCGCTAAAGATACGGTTCCAATTTATAAACTTCGATTTCTTTACAACGCTTAAGACTTTTCATTTAAAAAACATTGCACGCAACATAACCTCTTCCTGTCACAGCTACGACATCACATAATAGAGAGATACTGAGAGCATAGAATAGAGAATATAAACTGAGAGCGCCACACACGCACAGATTTGTCAGCCGCGGACGCACAGACAAAAAGTATAGAATTTCAATTCTTCTGCGGTCACCTGTACAGGTCTGGAAACCTCCACACGCGAACACCACACACGTTGCGGTACGTCTCTAGAGGTTGACCGAACAGACGTACCTCTACGGTCTACCGGAGCGTGTATGGCCGCCTTTAGATACACTCCAGCCCTAAAAATACTGACAGATCCCAATATACCGGCTGCCGTTGAGTACTCGCGAAGTTGTGTAGGTACATTTTATCGCTTAGAGTATAAATACTCTAAGCTTTATCGGGTCGGCTTGGGAGCTTTAGGCTCCAAATTTGTTATTTGTTATGTTCACCCTAAAACATTGTCTCTCTTTGTGTTCGGCTGTATAATTTTTTGCCCCATAATGTCCAATGAGATAGGCCAATCCGTTGAAAATTGCTCCAAATCTCTCCATTTCTTTTTATAAATTTTAATTAAATAACTTTGTATAAATCACTTAAATCCCTTATAAACCATTCAAGTGGCTTATACAAAGTTATTTAATTAAAATTTATAATTATGTCCGACCACAAAGTTAACGCTGTAAACATCTAAAATAGTTTTTTTTATTCCTCCCCTTCACCCCTTCCCCCCTGGTATATTTTCTATGCAAATCTGTACCGTTTGACGATATACTTATTCTTTAGGTCCCGGTGGGTAACACAGGCAATATTCCCCCACCCCCTTTACCGCACCTCCTCGCCACGATATATATTCTGTACCAATTTACACCGTTTGACCGATCTAACCCAATTTTTGGACACTTATTCTTACGGACCCGGCGGGTAATATAGATGCTATTTCCCCTCTCCTTTTACCCCACCACCTCCCAGGGGTATATTTTCTATACAAATATACACCGTTTTACCGATCCGACCCAAATTTTGTATATATTTTCCTGAGGACCCGGCGGAAAACATAGGCCACATTTCCCTCCTGGACAAACTATCCATCTCAGCCTAGATTAAATGGAAACCTTATTTTTATTTTTCCTTGCAAAACATTTTTTTTATTTAATTTTTTTTTACGAATATTTTTTTTACAAGGTAGTGACAGTTGTCATAAACTCGTGTGTAGTAGAGGAGTATCATTACCTTATGCATTTACAAAGAATTTTGTGAAAAATGTACATATTCATCAGGTAATGAGTATATATATAGACAATGGAACCTTTGTTTCTTTCTACAAACTTATTTTTCACTTAACGTGCAACGCCGGGTACGAACAGCTGGTAGAGTAATAATATAATTTTAAAAATGTACATAATTCAGTATGTATCAGATATGTTAGAAATATAAATGTATACAAGTTATTTAAATGAAGTAAATAAAATATATGTTTCGTAGAAAATATACGTAAAGTAATAATGGAATATTCAGTAAAGATAAATTGAAGTTAGTAATGAATTAAAATTAATTAATTAAGTAAGAATATTAATGGAAGTTCTTTTTATGTATTTTTTTAAATTCACCTTTTAACGATTTTGGATTTTCAGTAAGTAGTTGATTGAAATATTTAATTCCTACAAAAGAATAGTGATTTTGCACTGCACTAGTATTATATTATTAGGATTATTAATATTGCTCCTATATTTTGAAAGGATGGAATTGATTGACACCTACAGCTACCAGGAAATGTCATTAAGAAGAATAAAAATTACACGTATACCTACTTACAGATAACCTAGTATTTCTGCATTCAACGAAGCTGTCCGATGACATAGTCATTTCACGAATCTGTCAAATTTATGAACGCTCCTTGGCTTTGGGTTAAAGTGGCAAGGTTATCTAATTACATCGGCATTTTTCCCAATTAAACCGACAGGGAAGCGACCTCAGAATGTATCTCGTTACGTGAGAGGAGATGTTCTCACGAGAATGGTCGGAAATGTGCGGCGTCACGGCTCTCTCACCGGGCGAATCAACTCACGTCCAACGTTCAACCGTTGAAACTCTAGCGCTTGAGGAAACTGGCTACAGCCTTACTCTGACACGGTCCATCCAGGGTCAAACCGTTTAAGTTCATATTAATCATGAATAAAATATATTATTATAATGATTCATATATTCAGTCCTTCTGTATGTGTGAATCCTTATACCTTTACGTAACGTCAAATCAATCAAATCAGATACAATAAAAATATATTTAACTGTAATTTCGGATATTTTATACGCACCGTATGTATTACCGAGAAGCGAATCTCGACGTTTCGTTGGATACTTATGCAACGTCATCAGGAGGACGACCTTTACCCGCGGAGACAAGGCAAAAATCTTATCAACAGAACCGCACCTTATACCCAGATTAGTTAGGGAGTCCATTGAAATATTCAATCATCCCAATTTCAATAGAGATGACAGTTACAAGTTATCAAGTATTTGGCGCCCTGTTCGACGACGACACTGATTCAACCCTTGAGAGAAGTCGCAGTAAAATCCGCCGACGTAACTAGTACATATTGCACACTGGCGACCTCTATTGTAGAAGAAGAGAACACTCCACAACAAAGTGCATACAATTTACGCCTTAGAAAGCAGCACCTTTAATCAGTCCGACCTCCACCTCCGCGGGTAAAGGTCGTCTTCCTGATGACGTTGGATAAGTATCCAACGAAACGTCGAGATTCGCTTCTCGGTAATACATACGGTGCGTATAAAATATACGAAATTACAGTTAAATATGTCTAACGACCGTAATAACAACCTTAACTCTTTAATAAAAATATATTCTATGAACACTTCTTCAATGGCACTACAGTCCGAACGAGTCTTAGCCGTCTTCGTCTTCCGGCTCCATAATACTCGTTATTTTGCTGCTCATTTCCAATCAATTTCTAGCAGCAAGTTCTTAACATCGTTCTTCAACTTATCGCATTGTTTTCTTTGTCACCTTAGCAGAGCCATGCTCTTATAATTAGTCTTCCTCTCTCTGGATTTATATCGATTAACCGTTGCCATCTATGCTATGTGTGCAGTTATCTTAGTTTTATTGTGTATATTTTTATGAATATGGTAGAATGAATGGACATTAAAATCAGTAGAAGAGAGAAGTAAGTTTTATTTTATTTTTTGTTTTTTTTTTTAATTGTGGGCATCATGCATGTAGTCCCATAAACCATAAACAATGCGTGTGATATCTAACATAAGCTTTAGTGATGACGGTTATAAACACAATTATAAAATAATTCACCTTAACTCAGGATACGTCCCTCGTTAGAAACGGTAAAAAGTTACGAAAAACTGCGGTCGTCCAATGTGGCCTTTAAAAAGTCTAGCTTCGCGTTTCAGATATATCGATAGACCATAGATACAATAATAAAATTTAACATCAAATTATATTCTCTTTTCTATGCACTCAACTGTCAAGATGACGAAGATGAGTCTACGAACATTGGCGAGATTCCAAAGAATTTATATGTACTTATGTGGATCAATCTTGCATCGGAACATTTCGTATTAATTGAATAAAATAAAACTAATTAATTCTTCAGAACAATCCCTCGGTGTCCGATTGATCGAGCATTCAAGCAACGATCATAAAACAAGTTGCCGACAGACTGACTGACGATAAATTATAAATTGATCTATCATATAAGAGCAGTAATCGCAGCTATGGGTAATGATGCATCGAAATGAAAACATTCGACTCCCGGCAGCGACATGGAAGTGATATTCATGATAAAGTATTAAAACGAGTTTTAAAAAACAAATGTTTACTAAGCGGGTACTAAATTTGTAACGAAAACTACGAAATATAGGTTGATTTTTTACTCACGGCACTGCATAATCGGCCACTGATGAATCAGTTTTTATTAAAATATAAAAGTACCTACTTAGATTTGATTAATGTTAAATTATTTTATGGATAGGGAATGAAATAATATTGATCACATCTTAATTATAATAATCACTCTGTGTCCTTCATCAGCTGAAATTAGTGGGCGAAGAAAATAATTTTTTGTTAAAAGTGAACATTACATTTTATTATATTAATAATATTATGTAAACCAGCAAGAAATTTCGGAAAGTTTTAAAAACGCTTATAATCAATGTGTTAAATTAAAATTTATTTTAAACAACAATATGCAGCGCGCGGTGTACATAACCGATACTATGTGTCACTGACATCAAGTGTGTTGTGGCATTATTGTTTAGCGTGAAGCGACTCATATAACTTTGTCTATTTTTCGCATAGATATCGCTAATGCACATCGATGTGTGTATCGGTACACAACGCATTCTTAGAGTGCCATGACCAAAAAATCGACCCGTAGCAAGTTGGAAAATTTCTTAGCATTTTTTTACATTCTCAATTTTACCTTGTGTTTTATTTTCAACTTTACCATTGATCAAAACGAATCTCCCACCTCGTTCTCCTTCCCTTTAGACTGCGGAGTCGAATTGCAATAGAATTGAATGCATTCATTTTTAAATTAAATTAAATTCATTCAACAAATGCATTCAATTCGGCGGCCTTTGTAGCCCAGTGGACATGATTCTGGCTTCTTACACCGAGGGTTCCGGGTTCGATTTCCGGTGAGGTCACAGTTAATCTGTATGATTAACTCAAGCCTGGGTGTTTTGTGATGTTTCTCGCTCTTGTAATTGGGCCTCTTGGCCTGTTGATGCGTAACATAAAAAGAAAAATATGTATAAATCGTCAGATGTCACCGGCATGTATAATAATAATAATAATAACGGGTCAGTATTTTAAATATATTTTTTTTAAATAATTAAACCGATTTTGTAAAATTAATGAATGATTATTGTATTATCATCAAGAATACGTGTCTCTGCCAAATTTCAGAGGGATTGTTGATCGGGACGTAGGTCAAATATTGATTACTATGACACTACTCCTCGCTGACAAACAAGCGAAACATAATAAAAGCGTGTAAAAAAATAGGTAAACCGTTGGTTAGTAAAAATATTTAATAATGTAACAAGCTTAATTATTAAAGAGCTTATTATTTAAGTAAATAATAAATATATTTTATAATAATATTTTATATATAATAATATTTTATATATAATAATATTTTAGGATAAGTTGCTTTCTTCAAAAATATTTATTAAAAATTGCGGGATAAATGCAGAATAGGGCGTTGGGAGCTGTCAGATACGCGAACTATAGACAATTATTCAATGATTTCCATAGATACATGTAAAACTTCAAAGGAAAAGACTGATTTATCAAACTTACAAACGATTTTAAATTGGAATTACTCGTTTAATATAAGAGTGCGACATTATTTTATGGACATTTTTGGAATCAGGACATTCAATTATACAGGAAAAATATGAGGCATTCCACCCCGATGGAATGCCTCATACGTAGAAAACAGTTTGATAAAGCTGTTATTATTTTTTTTAAAACTGTCACAAGTGAATCTATTGTAATACAAAAATAAACACTGTAACATAATGCGTATGTTTGTACATCAAATTGATTGTGATGAAAATTGCTCCCGCGAAAATAAATAATAATTAATTTAAAAAAGCCGAGACGGCAACACCGTTTCCAACGGTATCGCGGCATTCAATCCAACCTCAAAATTATAATACATATTATTATCATTATTCACTTAATGAATCCACCGATGAGACCACTTTTAAAAACGTGTTACGGCGTTGTTTTAATCTCACGGCTGCAGAGGAAACAATCGTCGAATCAATTGTTGAACGAAGCAGATTTTGTGTGGAAATCATTAAAAAATAATACAGCATTGTAAATTGCAATCAGACGAACTAAAAAGTCAGACGGAGAGGCCAGATGTAACGACGCTGTGAGACAAAAGCAATTAGGTAGGTAGGTACTCGGAAAAATAACTTCAATAGCCTGACTAGTTTCTGTAACATGGCGAATGCATTATATTCAGATTTAAACGTAAAATCAGGAATGCACCTTTTAATACTTTTTATTATTTGAAAACTATTTTGCGATTTCATCTAATACAATGTTAATAAATGTATCTATAGATAGATAAAAAATTAACCCATAAAAACTAAGTTTTTATTATACTCCCTTTCTTTGTAAAAGTATAACAACAATTAAAGACGAATTAATACATATAACATAACATAACAGTAATTTAATATATTTCTAAAATGTCAGATGTTTTGAGCTTAGATTAAATTCTAAAAACATTTGTCAGTCAATTTAGATTTTCGACATTCGTAGTGAAGTACCTATTATGTGTACCGACGGAGTAATTCAAATTTAGAAAATATTCCGCGACGTTATCGGGCCGCCGTTGCTAATCAAACTTTTCTAATGATTCCAATTTGAAAAAACCAATAAAATTCCTAAAAATCCGAAATTATACTATAATTATTAATTTTTTAACGAAAATTTAATAGATCTTCTTGATCGTCGCCACGAGTCTACTTGCCAAGTTTCAACTCGATTGGATCACGGGAAAAGTTTAAAAATTGATCTAAGTTTTTTCATCCGGCAAGCCGGCAAGCAGACGCCACGAGTTAAAAGAAGGGAAGTAAAAAACGAGCGAGCCTTTTAGTAGTTGCATCTGATGTGTAACATTTGACATCTCCCAAATAAAGATATCAATTGAGCAGCAATTAAAAATATTATTTGCGCATTTGTTCAAATGCAAGCAAAGCATTTAAACAAAATTTAAAATTAGCTAATACCTATATATTTATTAATTGGTAAATACAAGTAAAGAAAATATATGTGTGAATTTATTTATTATTGAATTTTGCCGCACTAGGTAGGTACTTACCGTACACATACGCATTTTGTAATCAAAAATTAATTTTTTACTTTTTAGCAAATTTATAATGTATCATAATTTAATAATAAATAAATACTCCCCGAGTAGGTAACTGCAAAACTTATTTCGAAAACAAAGAAATATAACAAGCACCGTGCGCAGTAAAGATAAGACATTTCTCTTCTGGGTGCAATTTTATGTTCGCAGGACGTCCGTAGGTGCTTAAATGCAAGTAACTGTTGTGTTGACGGAAATGCTACCTGCGCGAGTGCCCGCGCTTTGATAGGAATGTTTCCTTTAATGTGCCAGTCACATTCTGACACTGTCACATAATATGGTCCCATTGCCGCCGATCCCGTAACGGTGACTGGGTCGGATTGGGTAACCGTTACTGTAATATAATCATTTATCGCAAACCAGCAGACAGCAAACGGCCGTCGGCGATCTCTGCTGCTAGGACCTGCGGACGGATACTTGTGACAGCTACGCCACCATTGCGTTTAGGGTTCGTAAAAAATATTTTAATGCACATTTGTATTCATAATGCTTTACCAAAAGGTATGCCATGTGTCTAAGAATGTGTCCTATCTGCTTGCTCCTTCGATTTTCGATGGCGTCTGTTGTGGACCTCTTCTCAGAACATCGTCATTTGAAATTCAGTCCAGCTTATATTTTATTAATATTTGTTTGCGTTATCTTAATAATAATAATAATCTTGTCTGCAATTATATAACATTGTACACATTGTCTTATTTGACGTGATGTAAATTGACAGATGTCTTGATATTTCTCGTCGAAACCTTACGTGTATAAAAATAAATGCGTCCCGTCTATTTTGTGTTAGGATATCATAACTATGAGGTTATTCCGAGAATAGGGGATAAGCTATCCTTCTCTAGCACCACATCTC
This sequence comes from Agrypnia vestita, assembly GCA_016648135.1. Classification (NCBI taxonomy): domain Eukaryota; kingdom Metazoa; phylum Arthropoda; class Insecta; order Trichoptera; family Phryganeidae; genus Agrypnia; species Agrypnia vestita. The sequence continues at coordinate 43,517 of JADDOH010004219.1, forward strand.
GAAGGATTTTGTCTTTCTCTGGGTATCTGGTAATGGTTATTTGCTAAGTAAGGTTTAACATCCATGTAGTAGGTACATTATATCAAAGTGACGGACATAGTTACACTGTGCAACAATGTACGTCACTAACGTTACCAGATGGCGCTGTTTATAAGATAACACAAACGTACTACGATTTCGCAATAATTTTATTTATTAAGAAAATTAAATTTTAATCGACATTAGTGAAAAACTGAATCAAATTAAGTAGAATAATTTCAGTAATGAGAGATTATAATGTCATTTGCATAAAAAGAAACGGCGATTTAATTCATATTGAAAAAAAATTGCTTACATTTTCGATTTCGCGATTTTCTTTTGTTGTGACTAATAATGCATAATTGATTACAAATTAATGTCAAGCTGAAATTCAAACATAAAAAGTCCGTCATTTCTGACGGGTTTATATATAGCTAGTGCCTACACATTATATAAATCCAAGTCCCAAAAATTTCAAAGCCTCACTGAACGACTTAACAAGTTTACACACATTTTTAAAGGTCAAATACTTTGAATAGCTTTATGCGTGTCGGATGATTTCACTTTTTGCATTTAATGATTCAAGTATTGAAAAAACGGACATCACCTTGGCGGGAAACGAGTTTGTCCAGAACAAAATGGAGATGCAAGCACGTCACGAATCGCGATTGTTGATTGGGCCGCAAATACAGTCTAAATTCTAACACCCCGTCGGATTAGGATGCGATTTTAGAGAGCGAAATTGGACGGAATAGAGAGGTGAAATAATTTACACTTCAAAACCAATCAGACATGTCGCTTAAAAAGATGCAAAGTACAAACCAATCTTTGGAAAATTATAACGTACTAGCTGTGCCCGCGCAGCTTCGCACGCATAGATTTTTAGTACACTGTTTGGATCGTCATAGAATTTTCGCGAACCTTCTAGAACATTCTCCTTCCAGAACTTTCAAGAAATTTATCGAATGTACAGGAACCTTCTAGACACACCGACACACTCCGCCACTCAGTTTAGAATCTTATAGAACTTTCGGGAATTTTCTAGAACCTTCTCCTTCCAGAACTTTTTAGAGCAGGTTTTTCCGGAACCTTCTAGACTCACCGACACAGTCGGCGTGCCTATTTTGAAACAATCTGAAGCATTCGCGGCCTTCCCATAACAAAACAATGTGCTAGAAAGCACATTTTCGTCACCCACTCCCACCCACGCAAAGCCACCCCCACCAAACTCGCACATTTTTGATGTGACACCAAGGGCTATCCACCACCATAACCACCGATGGGTGGTTGTGGCTGGTTATGGAGAAAACTTGGCGAATAGGGAAACACTGGTTTCTTTATATATATTTAATTTTATTATATATATATATATATTCATATGCCAAAACTGCACAGCAGTTTACGGCATGCATGCTCTTAATACTACATTATTTTTAAGTATTAATTTTATATATATATATATATATATATATATATAGATATATATATATATATATATATATTATGATATATAATATATAGTTTAGTAGTTAGTACTCTTACGACAACGTGTAAAATTAAAGTTTAACTTAAACAGTTATTTGTGACATTTCACAAAGTTCTTACTATTATACTTGTCTTGGAAAATAGTACGTACGTATGACATATATGTAATACTCCTATATTTAATATTTATATAAATATTATTATGATTGTATAAATCCTTACCATAGACTAGATACGTTCGTGTAGGTTGTTGATGGTTTGTCAATAACATCAATAATGCTCCTATATTGCTAATGCCCTTAAGTGGAGGTGTCACGGACTAAGCGGGGTAGAAAATGCTATTTTTATCTCACTGCTGTCGCTTGACCCGTTGCGTTGTGCGCAAACGTCGTGTCTCTCATTTATCCCATGTGGCGGCGCTGATTGGATATGAATTGGCGCTAATTCTCGGACATGCGCATGAGACTCGAAGTGACATGGTATGGGTGAGACAAACATATATTTCTGCACTGTAGTGATTTCGCCTATTTCCAGACCCTGCTAGCAATATAGGACTATTACATGTATGGCGAATGATATTATTTTAATTATTTTTTTTAAAGTTGATACCGTGTATGTAATGAAATATACTAAGTAGTAATTTACCCATCTACCCGTTACACAGAGACATTTTCATTTTCGAACGTGTGAATTCCTAAAAAATATCAAAACTGAAGTTTTACGTTTATGAGAATTCATCAAAAATGTAACTGCTACCTTTCACAATTAATGTATCAACTTGATTATTTTTGTCAAATTTTGCCTTATCTGTATATATAACCTTTCCAAAACTACATACAGGCATTATAGAATAATGTGCTTTGAAAATTTTCGTTCTCGTAATTCAAATAGTATTGTAAGCTTAAAAGTGGTACTTTTGCATATCAACAATCGAATCTTAAAAGGGATTTTTATGCACTCAATTTAAAGAAAAAATGTATCAAGTGCAAATGCATCACTTTTTATTGTAAATCAATAATGAAAAGCCACAAAAAGATGATCTTTTGGTACGTCGTAGAACTGTGGTGGTCGAGACCCATCGCGTCTCTAGCCGTACGCATCGAGCCAGCACGGATCAGAGGCTTTATGTAGCTAACTAGGTCACCATCAAGTACGACCACTCTTTCGCCGATATACGCCACCGTATACATAGCAAGCATTATTTTATAAACTCAACGCCACCTCTGTAAATTTAGGTCAATAAATTACCACTGTTAATCGTGAGTATAAATTACACCCTGTATTCATCTACCTATCCTGCCTCTGCTGAAACATCTCGCACATTACACTCATACAATACAAGTCACGTGCCGATATGTCTCTGGACGGGTGGACATTTTTTTCTTTTCAGAACACATACACTCACTCACCTAACCCGCCAATGTACTACCGATGTACAAAGATATGACATTCTTAGCTCAATTTTTTTTTTGGAAAGGTAATCTTGCGCTTGGGGCACTATATCTTAATTATTTGGTGAGACCAATTTTTTATGAATACAATTATAATATTACGTACCTACCTATATATGTATCTAATGACGAGAACATAAAAAAAATAATGTTGTTATTTATATGTATTTGATTGCGGGCTATCTACCATTCATGGATAAGGAAATACAGATTTATTACAAATTTGATCCATCTTAAACGCCACACTAAAATTAAAAGGTAAGAATTCAAACGCACAAGAGGGGATTATTATGATCTCAAATTGTATGATGCAGGAAGCATCAAGATAGCGGGAAAACTGACAGTTCAGGGCAGGTCCGAATTTGGAAATCGGAATGCCTACAAATAATAAATACACTTTCACGGTAGGTAGGTACTTACATATTTAATTATTTCTCTATGGTGTGGAATCGTTGTCTTTAAAGGCAAGGAAAAGAAGGCGAATTGAACATCTCTGAGAATTGAAGAATGATGGACGCATTTTTGTATTTCTTGCGGAAAGGGAAGATGGCTTTAAGAAGTTTGATGTGGCGGGCCACGCCGAAGAATTGGGAGAAAGAGAACGATCCCCGTTGGACACTTCTCTGATGATAGGTCCACAAATGTGCGGGATGGCAAGAAATCCGAGTATAATAAAAAAGACGGGAATTCTTGATGATCATCATCCTCAAGTCGTGAGAGGGACCGATAAGGAAGAAGAAGAAAAACAACTAATTAAAAAAAATATGAGGACACGTTTTTATAAGTTTATTTTTTTTATTATTATTTTTTAAATAAATAGAGATGCGAACACGGAATACGTGTCACATCAATATTCTTACTATTTTCAAACTAAGCTAAACGCTTGTGCTATGAAAATAGGACTAACTTGCTAGTATGGGCTGAGATTCGAACCCGCGACCATTGGATCACGAGGCGAGTGTCCTAACCACAAGACCAACAAGCTACTCTTTATTTTTTTTTATTTCGCATTACAAGATTTATTTTAACAATAAAATACTAGAAACTGAAGATTAGATAATTGTTTACTGGAATATTAGCGATTGGTTACAAAAATATTGCAAAACTCGTTTGACTAAATATTTTTTTCTATGATTAAATATGTTAATTGACTAGAAACGTCAAAATATTGTTTTTATTTCTTTCACTATGTGAAATATTAAAATTAGTTATATCTCTCTAAATATTAAACCAATCATGCGTTGTCATAGATAATACACAAATGCTGAAAGTTTCAGACCAATATACCAAATAAATCGAATCAGACCAGATACAGACCAATATACCAAATAAATCGAAAAATTATCGATACCTACATCAATTATTAAATGTGTAGACAAATAAACAGATCAGTGAAGCTAGCTACAAAAGTATGTAATAATCACGTTCTTGAGTCATAGTTATTACATTTCCAGTATTTTTACACACTTTAAACAAACTGTAGATAAAAAAATAGGTACTTCATTTGCAGAGGGTCCCATGCCAAATGTCCACGCATTTTTTCTATCACACCACCCATAGGCCCGGTTGTTTCAAATTCTATCAAAGTAAGCGTAGAGTTTAAACTGAAATTTTACGTTCTCCACCAATCAGACGATCCGTTTTCGTAAAAATCTATGCTTTTATCGACCGCTTACTTTGATCGAACTTGAAACAACCGGGCCTTAGTAAGATGCTATTTAAAAGTATATCTTTATGCGGGATATAACAAATGTTGGTCATGATAACTCTTATTAAACATAGTTATTATAAAATTTCGATTTGAGTCTGCAGAATTAATGTGATGTGCAGGGTTATTTGGAAAACATTAATAACCTCGCAGGACTATATTCCTGCCCTGATTATGAGTCGAAAATATTGCAAGGCAGGATGCTGCATGATGGCCTCCCAGAGTCCTGAAATGCAGACCTTGGGAGAATAAAAGAGGCATCGGAAGACATCAAAAGAGATGGGCCTACGATATAGCCGCTGTGGGGAGAAAGAAATGGCTGCAATTAGTAAACAACATGGAAGAATGGAAGGGTATGGAAGAAGCCTACATCCAGCAGTGGAGAAATGAAGGCTGAAGAAGAAGATGTGAAAATCTCAAAACTGCAATAATTCGAGTTATCTATGTCTAGTATTTAGCCCACGATATGAGGTGACGCTTATTGCATTTGTCAAATAAATGCATACGAGTATATCCGGTCGTCTGCGCATTTTTTCTACGATTCAGCGGTTTGGTTTTAAAATTGAGCGGTTCGTTAGAATTACTGATTCTCCACCAATTTATTTTCATTCATCATCAGAGCATCCGGGCGAGGTCGTAAACAGTTCGGCGACCCTATAACATGGAAAAAATATAAAAAACTCAACTTCCTTCATATTCATTCTGTAAATACTTGACACAGTTTTATGTGTAAAATATATTTATTTATTTATTTATTAATCAATGCTCTAGTGGGCTTTTACAGTAGGCACAAGAAAGTTACAAGAATTTTTTATAAACCTAACACTAAACACGTTTTAAAAAAATAAATAATAGAAATAAAACATATTTAAGAAACATAAACAATATATATAAAGAATGATTAGTACAAAACCAAACAGTAATAATTAGAAACCTTTAACAAATTAATAATAAAGTAAAATAAAGATAATTAAACCAAAGATAAATAAGATAAGAAGATAAAATAAACCAAAAAAAAATTAAAAATATAGAATTAAAACATATTTAAAAGGAAAATGAGCAAGAATTAGGACACTTTAAAATAAATAAATGTACACGGGGACAAAAAATAAATTAAAATTAAGTCCGTTAAACTGTAATTATGTAGTTCTTTTGGCATATTCTAAGTCTAAGTAATTCTTTAATTCGGGTATGCTCCTACAACAAATGTATACGAATTTTGAGAATTTGTTTCCAAGGCGATGCATGCGTGTTAGCGGTGAACTTAAAACATAGTTATTCCTGTGGGTGGGTCCCTACAAATAACACTTCGTGATGTCTCGTTTGTCATATCTCAATTATAATAATTTCATTATCTGTCCGTCGGTCCGTCCTCGTAACTTCGTGTAACTCCGTAACTTTTTTATTAAAAAAAAAATTTTTTTGGAAAAAAAAGTTTTGACGATTTTTTTTTCGAAATTTTTAATGAACGAAATTTTTTTAAAGATTTTTTTAAAAATAAATTAAATTAATACTTCTTTCTTAAGAACCTACATGTAAAAGTACCGTCATTATTGAGAATTTAGTTCATCTAAATATATTACAAAAAGCGAGTTTTAATCTGAACGGGCTCAAGCGGGTACCACATACAACTCATTAAGAGTTATATCTCAACAACTCCCCATGCCTATATTCACAGTTTTAAGAATAACAATAGTTTTAAATAGACATTAATATTCAAAAGAGAATAATATCAGCCAGCAGCCCTTTGACTGCACTACCCGCCTCTCGCAGAAGTACCTGGATCCGAACATTACTCATATTTCCATAATGAATGTTTTAATGTTTTCACGGTCGTTTGGCGTAGTATAAACAGTGTTAATGGATAACAACATTGGGTCAGTTGATGGCAGCAGGAACATCAAAGAAATGAAGCAATTGCAAGACAAATAATGTAGTTATATGGCCTGGATTTATAACTCTTGAACTTGGCAGTTTTGAAGGTTATTTTACATGCATAAAGAATTATGAACAAAGCACCTAAAAAAAATTAAACTTAAATCGTTATACCAGAACCACTGACCTGTGTACAATTATCAATATGCTAAACTTAGAAGATTTGATACACCTACTTATTTCTTATATCGAAAAGGTAAATATGGTTTGTAAAATAAAGATCAAATTAATAAAAACAAACATCAGCTTGTATAAAAATATTTAGCGACATGTACTATAAGTTAACTATAAGAAGTTATAGAGGGTGTCTCATAGCTAGCAGCAAAAACTTTATATGTTCCTGCCTAGCTAATGAGTCGAAAATGTTCAAGAATTAATCATGTCCTAATACTTATCAATAATTGAGCCCTTGCCCGGAATAACGTTGTATCCAACAATACTCTCATTCCGAGAAAAATTGAAAAAATGAAACCAATTACAATTTATTACATTTTATATTTTAAATATAACAAACATATAATTCTTAACTAATCTCAATATAAAATGGGGAAAAAAGGCAATTAAATTTGAATCTAAGTAAAAAAACATGCTGAATCAGTGGAAAAACGTTGTGTAAGAAGTTTTCACAAACAACGTTATTCCGCAAAACGTTTTTTATTTATTCTGCTTTACTTAATAATGCTTTTTAAAAGCAGCACGCTCATCAAACATGAATTCACAAATGTCATCGAGGTTCTTGAGCTTAGCAGCCTTACGGCAGTGGATTGGAATTCATTAAAGTTAGTTCCAGGAATGATTTTTTTCCATACGGTAGCTAATCTTCCCCTTCTTCCACAAAGAGTTGGTAGAAGGCTATAGGAGGTCCATGATTCTAATTCTTTGTGGAAGGTTCTAGCTCTGATTGTGATGGGATCATCAGTAGGTAAAGAGCTTTTACGGAACGATAAGTCTCTCGTACATACTATTACGTATCTCCGTCTGTTTGCTGAATACGGCGTCGGACATTCAATTTCTCATGATTACTTTTTTCTTGCAATTCAGTAAGTAACCTGAATTCTGATTGAATATTTACATTGATATTAAAATGGAGAAAACATCCCGGATTTAAACATTTTTGGCTCAAATTCGACCCTACGAAAAAGAACGAGAAATTAAATAAACTTTTTGTATCGGTATTATTTTAAGTTACGATATAAAGAGCACTATAATGCCAGCATTATTATTAAAAATAATGCCAGCGTTATTATCAAAAAGCATTTCAAATAACAATATGGATAAATCAATTGAGTAAAATCGGTTAACGTTCCACAAAATAATATTGTCACATATGAAATTACAATATCAATCAGAACTGCCAAATCGTATACAACGTTATTCCACAAACATGTTCCGGCGGGTCAATTGCAGGTTTGATAATATTTTTTCTGGATAAACACTCCTTTCCTGCATCCTTCAACTTATTGGCTTTGATATCTTTCCAGTTTAAAACATTAGATGTTCGTTTTCTCCCTTTATTCATGTGAATTAAACCACGCTCCACGATATTGACGCGCGACGACGCCATTTTGAGAAACAATGTACAACGTTCTTCCACAAACCAATAACTTTAAAATGCAGCCAGAAGCCTAAATATTTTTTTCTTGACATATTATCTACCTTAAACGATGCATAATAACATACCCAACAGAACTGCATCAATAACTCAAAATTGACATTTGTGTTGGATACAACGTTATTCCGGGCAAGGGCTCAATTATAGAGATATGCAATAACAAAGTTTGCATTTTTTTTCAATATTTCTGACTTATTTTTTGCAAAAAGTTGAACTATCATTACAGTAACTTATCGTATCGATTATGAAAAATTCATTAGCTTTAATATAAGTCGAATAAAATAATAAAAAAAAATCTATGCAAAAATTTAAAATATAATTTTTACAAGATTTTTATTATTTTATTTGAGTTGTAGGTATTGAAGCGATGAATTTTCACACATATAGGAATAAAAACACTTGTTTTTTAAGTTCTACATTTTTAATTATCTGAGACGCGTTGCCTTATGAAGTCATGATCAATCTCTAGATAATGCCGTCATAAAGCAAAACGTCTTAGAAAATTAAAAATGTAGAATTAAAAAAAACAAGTGTTTTTATTCCCATATATGTGATTACGGAGTTCTATAAACTTACCTACGAAACAATAATTTTGAATGAATTTTCTCTGAAGCCTAAATTGAAAGAGAGTAAAATTAAAAATAAGGTGCCACTGACCGGAAAGAAATGTGATATAACTAAAAGCGACAGCAAACATATTCTGCATAGGCAAACTGACTTGGCGGAGGAAGTAGCCGTGTCCGTCAAAATGGCGGCCACGTGAAAGCTGGTGATCTGTTTATTTACCTATCTTTTACACCTAACACCACTTAAAACACAGATACACAAATACGCCGAGGTGCATATCTGCGATAAAGTTAACCACCCAAGACTTCGCCGCAACTCATTACCCATGTTTTCGTTCCTACAAAAAACATATTAGGAAATCTGATTGCATTATTGAAGGATATATTTCAAGAAACAGAAAACTTCTATACTATAAAACTAGATAAAATGAAATCTGTTGTCTTTATTTAATTTATTTTGGGTAAGTAAAATGCTATTAATTGCAAATGGTTTCGTAACGCAACTATTGGAAATTTCAATGCGCCTTTTTTGATAATGTTATTCAGTTATCTTAGGTCCGGTTGTTTCAAGTTGGATTAAAATAAAAGTTCGTTTAAAGCATAGATTTTTACGGAAACAGATCGTTTGATTGGTGGAGAGCGCAAAAATCTATCCTTTAAACGAACTTTTACTTTAATTCAACTTGAAACAACCGGCCCATAGCTGTGTAACATTTCCCATTGAAAACTAGTTATCTAGTTTTGGATAAGGTTAGGTATACAGTTAAAAATGTATATTTATATGTAGGTAGGTATACATATAGGTACATGGTATAAATTAGTTTTGTGGACTTAATAGCCGCCATGTTCTTATCAAATTTCGATTAAACTTTTATTTAAAAGCTATCTAGTGGAAATCTCGATCAAGCTCTTAACCATCCTCGTCCGCCATTTTATTTAAAAATGGCGGTTGTTCAAAAATTTTGAAAAATGGTTGCTCCGCCAGTAGGTAGTACCTACTTATTTAGGAACAAGTAAAAAATGGAAGGGAGTTTTGATTCTAGTAAGAATCTTATTCGCTTCTTCGCCGATTTATTATATTTTTCAACATCAGTAATGACCGCTTTTTTGATATTTCTCTGTTTTTTTATTCAAATTCTTTGGTAGATTATTGTATTCCTTTAGTCCTTTGTAATATATACAGTTTTGTGTATTTCTTTTCTTTCTTTCTATGTGTAATTCTTATTTCGTTTGAATTTCTTGTATTATTTCCATAAATATCTGTGTATATATGTCATTTTATTTTTGAAGTATTCTGACATCCTATCATTTCATTTTTTTTATATTTGTTAGTCCTTGATTTACTTTGAGTTCAAATCTCTTAACATCTTTTTAATTTTAGAGCATATATTTCTCCTTGGACTGATTATTATCGCTGTTTTATTTTTAAATTTGCATTTTTCATGTATCCTTCGTTACATAAGTATAATGTAGTGAAGCAATATTGAAACAATTATTGATCTATAAATTATTATGGCTGTTTCATGGGTAATTTTTTGTCTTATTCTTCCCAATAATGATACCTATTTACAATTTTCTTACTTATGTAGGTACTAAACGCGTTTTTAATTGATAATTTATAATCTACAATTATTCTTAAATATTTTATTCCATTCGCGATCTGAGTACAATAATGTTGGGTATAGGTCTTTTCATATAAGCTTGCAATTGAGTTAGTGTGGGTACAGTGCGTAGTACGCGCATTGTTTCGTTGTGTAAAGTTTACGGATACGCCCCTCTCGTATCCGTAAACTTAACACAACGAAACAACGCGCGTATTACGCACTTTACCCACACTAACTCAATTGCAAGCTTATATAAAAATACCTATACTAGGTTACTAAGGAAGATTTCTACCTCGGTTTAAGATAAATATATACAGGATGTAACAGAGCTAGTCCACAATACTGCCTTGATTATGGGTCGAAAATGTTCAAGCAACCATGACCTAATATCAATAGTTAAGGAGATAAGCGACATCAAAGTGTGCATTTTTTCAATATTTCTGACTTATTTTTTGCAAAATGTTGAAATATCATTACAGTAACTTATATCTAATATGAACATTTCATTCCCCTTAATATAAAATGATAAAAACCTTCCAATCCAATTGGAATGTTTTCCAATGGCATTGGAAGGTTTTTATCATTTTAGTATTTTATTTAACTTTTTTTGAACCGAATGAATTTTTTCATGATCAATATAAGTTATTGTAACGATAGTTCGACGATTTGTAAAAAATAAGTCAGAAATATTGAAAAAAAATGTAAACTTTGATATTGCATAACTCCATAACTATTGATATAATGTCACGGTCGCTAGAACATTTGCGACTCATAATCAAGGCAGGAATCCACCTGCAAAGTATTGTGGACTAGTTCCGTTACACACTGTACATACAGTAATTATAATTACCTGCTGTCAGATTTTTAGAGGCCGAATAATGCGCGCACAATTATTTTACACAAAATAAAATCTGTACTGAACAGGCTCTTGAGGACTTTTTCGACCGCGACATAAAAGCTCAACTTGTCTAGCCGGCTTGTTGACGATTTATTCAAATACTTGACAATTTAACGCGGATGCCAATCATCAAACAAATTATTAAATTTGGCATTTTATTTCCTGTATTACATTTTTTGCTGATATAAAATTTTTTTTTTTTTACAGTTTTAATTTATTTTTTAAAAATATTATTACATTAAACATATGCCAAACTGCACAGCAGTTTTACGGCATGGTTGCCTTCAATATTTGACAATAATTTTTATTTTATAATGAAGATAGTAGGTTATTATCGAGTGTTGCATATTTTTTTACAAGTGATACTTGATATGTAATTATAAATTAATGTAAGATTAGGTTCATAGCTTTAATATATATTCTTTTAGCTTGTACTTTTTTGAAGCCAATGGAGTTTTTTTGTCTTGCATCATCTCAAAGAATTTTTTATCTAATTTATTAAAGATTCTTGGCACAATATATTCTCTTTTCCTTTCGCCATACACGTTGTTAGTGATTGGTATTCTCATTGTTAAATTAAAATATTGTTCATATACTTACCTACAATATTATTAGGAGCGTACAGTGGGAATATTGCAATATGACTTACGTAACCATATATTTAAAAAAAAATAAACAAAACGTATATCTCGTAATATTCCTATCACAATTGTTATTATAGTATTCATATTTTAATATATAATAATATTCTGTCATATAAATATTTAACTTCTATTTTTTTCCAAAATATTATTTCATGAAAAAGTCATGTTGCCACTGCACGCGCCTGGATATTATAATATAACATCAGAAAAAGCATGAAACTGGCTTTTATTATATTTAGCCCGAATTAGCTTATATTTGCGTTTAAAACCCGTTCTAGGGCGGGTGTGACATGCGTACAATAGGAAGGATCTTCTAGCGAAAGATTTCTAGGATATTTTGTTGCGTGTATTGATCGCCCGAAACGTCCGCCAAATGTTGTATACCCGGCAGAACATCCCAGAAAGCACCAGAAGATTTTGAAAGGTCGTGATATCTGAGATAATTTTTAAAAGGAACGGTGTCTGGAAAATTTTATAATTTTGATAATTACCTAATCCAGCACTGTACTGTTCCAATATCAAATTTCTGACAATGAAGGCAACACGTATATATTTAATTCATATATTTCAAAGGAAATTGACACTTCCAATGTAATTAATATGTACTTTATATAGGTAACAGTTTCCTTTCAAAATTACCCATGTGTGACGTGTGACACATAGAAAGACATTATATATTACTATGTAGGTAACACAACAAGAATTCGCCTCGTTATTCGACCATATCTAATAAACTAAAACTAACTCCTAAATAATGACGGAAATAAAAATAATTTACATTCTTTAGCGAGATAACCGCACACTTTCATGCGATACAACTGGTAACAGATTGTTTGTTTTATGTTGCCACGCGATTCTATACGCGCTTATTTTACGTTGCTATGCGACACAGACGGATAAAAGCACATGGCTGTCCCTAACGATTGTGCAAGTGTAGCGAAGCATTAGGGCAGCACTTTCGAAGGGCGTCAATTTTAAGATAAAAAAATACAAACACAAAAAAATTAAATGATTTTTTATTTAAAAACTCATAAATTATCACTATGTGGTAGCAAGCAGTGACACCAACAATAATGAATATTCGAAGAAATTTAAAATAATATGTTGCCACTCAAAACAATGAAGCTAATTAATGTTGAAGAGTCATGTCATCGAAGGGCTTTTTACCCTACTGTGCAACGCAAAGGTATGTATGTATGTTTGTTCCTTTATGGCGCTCTAGAGACCAAACGCGTGGGCCGATTTTGATGATTCTTACGTCAATCGAATTGTCTAAATCTTGCAAGTGTCACGAAAGACATGCCAGTAACCAAAATTCAAAATGGCGACAACCAGACGCCATAATGTGAAAAAAAAAATGAAAGTCAACGTACTATGTAAAGCGGGGTATCATTGAATAGGTATTTGAAAATCATCTTTAGGTTTCTCTTATCATTTCGATTTTCCATTTAGGTTCTATAATGATTTAATTAAAGTTGGTAAGCAACCATTCTCACTTAAATTTTCAATACTTATAATAAAGCTGTAATAAAGTTCTTATATAATCGCATAATAGGTCTTAGTAACGTTAAAAATAATTATTATAATATAATCAATATTAAAATAATTAAAAATCTAGACCGGCTCAAGTCTTCCCAATAATGGTTCCTGACTGTAAAAAGTCGCTATGTTCCGCAATAGAATTTATTATTTGTTTTATGTGTGTATCGATCATGAAACTATTTCAATGGTGTAGTCATCCAACATTACTTAACAGAATTCTAGACTACTGGACTTGTTTTTTCTTTTCAGTTTTTGTTTATAAAGTTTTAAGAACAGATAACAAAATTATTTCGTTTTTAGAATGCCAGTATAGCCTCGGGCGTAAGAAAATTACACATGTAGGATAATAATAATAATAATTGGATTATTTATATAGCGCTGTTTTCGTGAGTACTCACCTCAAGGGCGCTTCACACAAAACAACTTACTGCATAAAAACACTTATTTACTATTACTTATTCATTAGGTGATATGCAAAAAATGGAATTAACATTTAAAACTATAATAGTTGGGAGTGCTAGAAAGAGAATCAGGTATTTTCGCGGAGTGCATACTAGGAGTGGGAAACGTTACGTAGCGTTGTAACGATCTGATTCTATAGGTTTTTATATGATTGTCTAAAAAAATGCGTCTTTAGTTGTTTTCTGAACTGTGATAAGCTACTACCTACTTTATTCCACAAATTTGGTCCAGCCGCCGCGAAAGCACGGTCACCGAAATTGGTTTTGTGGACACGATTTACTTGAACTAATCTATTTGTATTAGATTATTAGTTAGTTGTTTATTTGTATTAGATATTAGTTAGTTGTCTGTTATTTGCGGAAAATGGAATGCAGAAGTCGATAATGTATTGAGGGGCCATGTTGTGAATAGCCTTGAATATTGTGAGGCATAACTTATATTCAATCCTCTCTGCACATTTAAGATATGCGCAGGCTTTGATACCAACTCAAAACAAAACTCCTTTATGTACAGATCCACAAATTCATTTAACACAAACTATCACCACATTGACATTTTCAACTCAACAATAAGAAACATAAAACAAATAATATCTACACTACCGCACCCAAACTAATTCGTACTTTATATCTTCCCTTCTCTCCCGTCCCACATTCCCCTCCACCGCCTCCACTCGCTATTAAAGTAAGTTAAAGTAAATTACTATATTCAGTGGAAAAATTGTAATTGGCATAATTTTAAAAACCATTATTTCATATTTGTTAAGATTGTTGTTTTGCTGTTAATTTTCCCCAAAATAAAATAAATAAATAAATACGCCGTTAATAAGTCTTGCAGCGGCATTAAATACAGATTGTAGTTTGATGATAGCACTCTTTCAATGCTTGTGAAAATACCAATAGCATTTTATTTACGATACAGATGTTTGTAAGTACAACATTATTTTGTTTTTAATCAGACACCAACGGAGTACTGGGTACAAGATACATAAAAAACAATACATTATTATTTAAAACTGAGCCTACTACCCCAATTAAAATTGTCTTCTGCCTGCTACATGTATATGTATATTTAGTGTATCAATGTATAGACGTACCACTATAACTAGGCGTGCGAGGGAGGGCGTCGCTGTCGCGTAACAGAAGTTGTTAGGGTGTAAATTTATTACACAATATGTACAGAATGTCCGGTGACCGATGTCGTATTAAATACAGAAATTTGGTCGGGCAGCACTAAAGAAACCGTGCAGTAATGGCGGCCGTTCTATCTGTCAAACTGTCAGACGGTAATATCGGTCCATTATTCGCTTTTTCAGCTTCGCAAAACTTTAATACTTCATTGGCAATTGTTCTCGCACCATCCCGGACTGTTTAGGATGTTTTGGACATAGCAATTAAGTGTATATTGGTAATCAAGATGACACAGCTCGCGCTCAAAGACGAGAATGAACTGAATGACAGGGCGAGGGGTTACCGCCGGGTGCGGGCGGGGCGGGTTTTAGTTCCAAATTCGCCGCACGCCAAGTGACGTTAAGCAAGCAATAGTGTAATCATGTAAAAATATTTAAATAAACAATGTGTTCTATGGATTCAGGTTTTTGTTAAAAAAATGGATGTTGTGTAGGAGTGACCTTTTGAAAGATGATAGGGTATCTGCAAGAAAATCAGCACCCATGTCAGGGTCAGCATAATATACAGGGTGTAACAGAGCTAGTCCACAATACTTTACAACCTGTGGATGGATTCCTGCCTTGATTATGCGTCGAAAATGTTCAATAATCTATTATCAAATATCAATAGTTGTGGAGTTATGCAATATCAAAGTTTGCATTTTTTTTCGATATTTCCGAGTTATTTTTTTCAAAGCGTTGAAGCATCATTACAGTAACTTACATTGATTACTAAAAGTTCATTCGTTTCAATAAAAGTTAAATAAATAATAAAAATCCTGAAACAATTCCAATTGGAATTGGAAGGTTTTTATCATTTTATTTTACTTGTATTAAAGGGAATGAATTTTTCACATTCGATATAACTTACTGTAATGATTATTGATAGTCCAACAGCAAAAAATACGTCAGAAATATTGAAAAAAATGCAAATTTTGATGTCGCATATCTCCTTGAAAACTTTCGACTCACAATCAAAGCAGGAATCCACGTGTAAAGTATTGTGGACTAGCTCTGTTACGCCCTGCACATTGTATGTACGACACATTCTGGTGATGGGAGAAAAATAAGCAACATTTTTAGAATGCTGGCTTATTCCAAAGGACTCCGAATTTCTTATAAAGATTTTAAGATGCCAATTTATGTCAGATAAAGAGAGAGACTCAATAGCTCCACTGAGAATCTTGTGTAACACAACAAAATCGGATATTTTTGGTCGTGACTCAAGTTAGTGCATTTTTAAAGAGGCAAGACGAATCTCGTAGCCGTAAAGATTTTCATAATACAGTCGTCACTCTCTGTAACGAAACTCCCTATAGCGAAAAACTCTCTATAACGTAAAAATGAACCCGACCTGTTTGGTTTTCCATAAAAACCTATGTATTAATTCACTCTCTATAACGAAATAGTTCACTCTTTACAGCGAAAAAATTGGTATAATATCGCCGAAAAGGGGACATATAGAAAAACCGTTTCTTGGAATTTTCTTGTCGCCGGACACGCGAAATATTTACTAGTGGCGAGCGATGTTCACAAAAACATCATCCACGGCTTGCTGGGGAGGATGTGGCTGGAGCTACGAAGTAATCTCCATATCAGGATACCAAACAAGTAAATAGATAAATAAATTATTTACGCTTTACTTACACGGACACAAGTTAATTTCGTTCCTCACTCTTTATAACGAAAACTCCCTATAACGAAATAAATTGCTCGGTCCCTTGGATTTCGTCATAGAGAGTGACGACTGTATTTATATAACTTTATATAATTTTGAATATTTATCTGGGTTGAGAATACTCATACTTAATAAACACTTATACGTGCGTACACGTTATTTTAAAATTTAAATGGAATATTACTTATGCTGTGTCAATATTTTAAGTGTATTGTTTCGAAGTAGGTAGGTATATAGCGCGAACTGCAGTCGAGTTGAAATAATAAGGTAATAATATTTACACATTGTATGTACTAGTACATATTTACTTTCTGGCGGGTTGAATAGTCAGTGTGCTAGGTTTTTGAAAAAAAAAATAGCGATGGGTAGTGAGCATGGATCGCGCAGGCTCTAAAGTAAGCGTCGTAGGTACCTACCCAACAATGTATTTTTTGGTGATGTACAAAAGGTCAAGGGATCAAGGATATATTGAAAGAATCTCTTAATTCCGTGTGGTCCCGATAAGATATATTTTAGTATAATTTTGAAATGTATTCCGCTATATAGATAATATCAAGGCGACTATCCAATTATAGTTCTGTCATATATTGTAAAATTGTAGGCATCATAAAACAATAATCAAATCTAATCGATTTTTTTATATATGAATTCTTCAGTGTGTTAGTGTTTATTTCTGTATCAGCATTTCACTAGAAAATTAAAATCACCACAGTTATTTATGTATTATATAAAATGTATTTTTCGTAAAATAAGTTGAAACACACGATTTGGAGCCACAAGTTTTAATTATAAAAAATGTAATAATTTAATATGTGTTAAATAACTTATCAACGAGTATTTTAGACAACCATACGTACTTTTTATCCATTAATTAATTAAAAATGGTTTTTTTCTCACCTGACATATCCATCCATCCCTCGACTCGGCACGGGAATATCATTTTGGGAGTATCCATGGTTAAAAATGTCAACTGGACTCAACAACAGCACTTATTTCCCAGTTTTCCAGACCAGGAAACCACTCAACACACTCCAAAATGGCACTTAATATTCGAGGACACTGCTTGTCATCTTCAGACCAACAACAATCGCGCGTTTAATATTCAAAAAGCACGGCACAGGCATTCACTGCTCTCTGACATGACAAGGAGCCACCATGGTGCAAATGATGACATAGCACGCAAAAACATTCAACAGAGGAATGTTTTAAAATAAACATTTCCCTTATGAAGATTTCAAGTTAAAATAAATGTTCAAATCCTTGCGCGACACAGATTTCATTCAATTCGTGGGCAATAATAACTAATTAACACAATATAATTCTATATTTTTTAATGTTCACGTTAAAATAAATTACAAAAGGAAAAGTTACGAAAGAATTAAAATTAAATGTCTAAAACGAAACAAAAAAATTTAACTCGCGTAAATATTATTTATTATGCGTCCGGTACGACAAACACACAACTCATACACGCCCGCTCCGGCGCCGAACTGATTTGACAGAACTTGACATATTATTCAAAAGAGTTCAAATGCGCGCGCATAGTCTTTGTGTGCTAGTTGCATGCTCTAGCGGGGAATAAACGAACCCAGAAATCTACAAGAATTAATTTTTTCATCCAGTTACTTGGCACGTTATAAAAAGTTTATGTGCATTCTGAATAATAATTCACAAAGTTATTAGAATAATAAAGAACTCAGATATTTTTCTTACTATGGGACATTATTTTAATAGAATACAATTTCTTCGTGAATATCGCATCTAGTGATCAAAATCTGAACTATCGTACACGGTTGGTAAACCAGTAGGAATTCAGTATGCGTTCTGAATTTGTGCGGTGCGCAATTATTTAAAAGAGCTCAATTGGTTTTCCTTTTGACGCAACTGTGATTTCGAGGAGTGGCAATGATTTTCTAATTTTAAATTTATCATTTTTTAAATGTAATAAATAATATCTAAAAATAATATTTATGTATTGCGCCATCTGTTGATACAAAGGAAACTTTTTAGATCCAGTATAAAACAAAAATGGCGCTCAAGGCACTTGTGGGTCAGAGTAAGTAGAGAAAATTTCATTAAATTTACTGATAAAATACGTCTTAATTGCTATATACATTACTTTTAATGAAAATTCATCTATTATTCTTTGATGACATTTAATTTTGATACATCTTTTATATCTTAAAGCGCTGAAAAGTCAAGTTATAACTTTGACATTTCACAATTTCCACCTCTTTCGCCCACATATGAGTTTATACAAGGTAAACACTGTTTTGAGTCATAATTGAAGTGGTGTGTCATTGATAGATAATCACCAACTTCGATATATTTGTTTTTATCGATCCCATGACGGTTTTTTTTACCCAGAAAACAACTTTTTAAAAAGTGACGTTCCAGTTGTCAAAATTATACGTCGACTCACATTAAATGCTATTTTTATATAATATAACCATAATATTTGTAAAGTTTATTGTTTAATACGTTTCGTTTATTAACTAACGCAGAGAGCATTCCAAAATAAATCTCTATATTACGTGTTTTTGGTTGACAACTCGTATTTTCGTATTGTGTCATAGTATTGATTTTTGTGGTAGGCTCTACGCTTCACGGGGGGATGGGGCTTTATGACGTCACTGAGTCAATCAATAGGCCACTGGTCCATTCTTTATACGAAAATAACTCTAGAAATAAATGTTTGTCCTACCTTCTATGCATAATACTCATTCCAAAACTATTTTTTTATGACCTATGGGTGTAAAATAATTTGGTTACATATCTTATAAGAGATTTTTACACGGTTAAATCAGAATAAGTTGCCCTAGGCTACTATTTCTAGAATGTCATTTCTTAACATTTGAGGGCTATTTTGATGGCATTTAAAGTTCATCCAGATCTGAATAAACCTTGTACATATAATATATGTGTATATAAAGTAGAGGCATTTAGTTAATGTCAATCATGCGGTGTAAAATTATTTTTACTGATTGAATCTAAAAAAATAATTTTGTTTTGAGCAAATTATGAGCATTAATTACGATGGTAATACATACCACGCTATCAAATTTAAAAATATTATTAACATTTTTTATTACTACATAATAATGTATTGTATGAAGATGCGAATTCGGTATGACATAGGCTTCTCACACGAAGGGTTCCGGGTTCGATTCCCGGTGAGGTCACAATTAATCTTTGTGATCTACTTAATGAGGGTTAAACCGCTATTCTAACCGGTTATTTTCGGTACACTTATTTGTGGATTTGTATTTGATTGTATCGATGATTGATAACTATGATATAATAATTGCCTAGTACCGCAAAAAATCAGTTGCCAATCGTCGATGCAATCAATTACAAATCTCAAATAACGGTTAGCGTGTCACCAGTTAAAACTCCATCACTACAAGCCTGGGTGTTTTGTGATGTATTTCACTTCTGTAATGTGGCGGTTTTTACATAAAAAAAATTAGTTGGCTTTAGAATTAGAAAGTCAAATTAACTACATATTAGCAAAAAGCAGTTGGCTATAATCTGGCCTTGCAGGCAGCTACACTGGCCGCAGACAGTTTCTCCGGAATTGATATAAAACTAAAAAAGAACTGTAACTGTAGAGCTGATGTGATGCGTTTTACGTAAATTCTATTTTTAATTTATCTAAAATTTACAATCAATTATATTTTTCAATATTGAAACAAAGGGAGGAAGTCTACCAAAGTCCAATCTAACCAATCAAGTTCAACTTAACCCAATCAAATGTATTCTCAAATACAATAAAAATTAATTAAGGATTGATTATAAAAGTCTCAGAGACAAAGCTATTTATATATGAGAAAAGTGGATGGAAGTCTCTTAATCTGTCGAAATCTCTGTATACAAACTTGTTAATGAGAAAAAATAACAACAGATGTCTCTAGCAGAGCCCAGTGCTATATATCTATGAAGTGGTCTTGATATAGAACTTTTAAAAATTTGATAATGTGTGGATGTTCTTACTATGGTATTGGTGAATGTTGCATTGTGTATGAGTTGGCTTAAGTGATGACCATTGTATAAACGACTTCCATCCACTTTTCCCATGTATTTATTCATTTGTTTATGCCCATAATAGGCTTTTACATAAATATGTTATAATATAGAAAGAAGTATATAACACAGTATTAAGTATAAGCAGTACATATAAGATATAAAATTATAAATTCCTAGCACGTGTTACACATTAAAAAAATATTACATAAAATTCAAGAAGTATATACATAAAACAATGTCAATTATAAGCAGTAAAATATAAAATATATAAATATAAAGTACATGTATAAGCAATAAAAGGTATAAGCAGTGAAGGTATTAGGTATAAGCATACAAATTAAAAATATTAAGTACCGAGCAGTAGGTAATGTATATAAAAAAATATATTACATATCATGTATATATTAATAGTTGAAGTTAGTAATGAAGTTGTATTGTCTCTTTAAGTGTAAACTTTATTTTCGCTAGATTCTCATTGAAAACGTCAACCATATAACCAAATTCATTACCAGTCTTTAATATTCTGCTAATCACAGAATTTGACTGAAAATTAGTACTGGAATTGTGGCAATGAGAGGTGTTAAGTAGCTTATTCTCTATAATTTATCCTTAATTAATTAATCATCCCTCGGGGGACCAAATCCAGTAACTGTGTTCTTAGAATATACTTTAATATAAAAATATTGTTAAAACAATACAAATTATTTCTATGAAGTAACATGCTAATGGCTAACTGAATACTGAACTGCTGAGTCTCTTCAATGTATTTCCGCAGCGGAATTATAAAAAAACTATTGTCAGGTGATCGTGCCTGTGAGAGGCAAATGAAACACTTAAAATCAATTATTATTTTATTTATTCACCAAAATCACTGACACAAATTTAATTGGAACACCGTTCTTTAATTTACACCAATTACATAATTCGCACTAATTATCTCCATACGAGTTCTTTTTTAATTTGCTGCTCTTTTGTCTATCGCAAGATCGTTTCGCTCAGATTCGCACTAGAAAACTTCTTGCTTGCAGGTAGGTACTCTCGTATTTTATCGCTGGTTGACTATTCTCGATTCGCTGTCGTTGTTTCCACTAAACCTCCAAACAAACTGTCCTCGCAGCACGATGCCGCCGTATTTATAGAGACCTGTGTTCTAGACATTTCGCGAATCTATTAGATGATCCCAGATCTTTGTAGTGATTTCCGATTTAATGTTAAGTGCTGTAAAATCCTCAATCACATGCAATTCTTTCTACTTCTACCATCTCCTGACATTACACGAAGTTTACGACGGACGGACGGACAGCTAGACAATAAAATTATTATAATTGGGATATCCGGAGTGATGCATGCATGGAATGAAATATCAGTTGGGAATTGCTAGATGATGCTGAAGGATGCCACTGTCACTACTGAAAAGCGTAATTGGTAATGGGTAGGCCATATTTCAAGAAACGGAGAAGGCTGATAGATAGAAAAAATTATCAGAGCTATGAGAGTGGCGGTCACGGGAAACCCTTAAGCACCAGTGAATTGACTGATGATGATGATTTCTAGTGGTATCTTGATTCACATCCACAATTTGAAAATCAATATTGTTAGTGATTTTTTTATGTCTGTTATTTATTTGTGCAATTTGACATGTCTTGCTATATCAGCTTAACACACTGATAATATTCTGATATTTGGGTCATTGTACTTTACAATCACGCAGAATGGTGACTCGTTGTTTTCCTTGGTACAAGCACAAAGACAATAATTATATCACATATCACCCCCGTAATGAAAGATCATTATTATTTGGGGGTGTATAATACCAATGCTGATGTTTGTTATTAAAGTATATGTCCTTATATGTAGAAATTTAAAATTTACGGCTGCGAGTGTCGCCTGTTACAAAATAATTTTTAAAGTGTCAACTCGCTCAATTTATTCAAAGATTTGTTTCGCAATTGGTAATTATAACTCTTTAAAATATCGAGTAATAATTACCAACTGCGAAATCTATGTATACTATAATAATTCATGAGAAAAGGCTAGAGATGTCTCTAGCATAATCTCTTCAAATAAACAAAAAGTTTTCAGGTTTTGAACATATGTAGAACTTTAAAAAAAATTATAATATGTGGAAGTTCTTACGATGGAATTGGTGAATTGTGTAGAGTGATTACTTAAGCCATCTCATACAGGCATTAAGTCCTGGGCTATCCTACAAAAAACTTCCATACATGTTTCTTATATAAATAGTTTCGTGTCTGTGAGACTTCTATAATTTATCTTAATCATAAACTTTATTTTTTTAATAGAATAATTTAAAAAAATAAAGTTGTATAGGTATATTAAAATTAAGAGTATAAAAATGATTTTGAAATTCAACATTTTAAATTCACGCCAAAACCATTTCACTAGCACGAATATGTGCACAAAGTAAGATTTTAAGAGTAAGATTTTTATAATAAAAATTATGAATGAAAACTTTACCCCAAATTATCCATACTGATTCACAGAATATAATTAATACTAGCTGTGCCCGCGCGCCTTCGCATGCCTACATTTTTAGTACACTGTTTGGATCGTCATAGAACTTTCGCGAAACTTCTAGAACATTCTCCTTCCAGAACTTTCAAAAAATTTATCGAATGTACAGGAACCTTCTAGACACACCAACACGTTCCGCCACTCAGTTTAGAACCTTATAGAATTTTCGGGAATTTTCTAGAACCTTCTCCTTCCAGAACTTTCTAGAGCAGGTTTTTCCGGAACCTTCTAGACTCACTGACACTGTCGGCGCGCCTAATTTGAAACAGTCTGAAGCATTTGCGGCCTTCCCATAACAAAACAATGTGCCAGAATCTGTTCCCAAAACAATGTTCATCACTCACTCCCACCCACGCACAGCCACCCCCACCTAACTCGCATATTTTTGATGCGACACCAAGGGCTATCCACCATCATAACCACCGGTGGGTGGTTGTGGCTGGTTGTGGGGAAAACTTGGCGGATAGGGAAACACAGGTTTCTTTTTATATATATATATATATATTGATTTATGAATCTATTTCATATATTTTCATCAGTATTTGTAATTTGTGAAATTTTCCTATTGATTTGTAAACAATTAATTTACAAGGACAGAGTGTATCCAAATAAAATGATTACATATTTATTAAACAACTTAGTTGTATTCAGTTTGTTTAAAGTGAATTGGTAATTATTTATTTAGCTTTATGTGCCTATCAAGATTTTTTAATTTGGTAACTTAATAGTCGCGGTAATTCTTGACACTTGTCACTTTCTCCGTAGAGATTATGAACGAGGTCATCAAGTACAAGCCGAAGGGTAAAACTGCCCCGGCTGTACCAGGCGTAGAATGGAGAATCCTCGTGGTGGACCAGCTTTCTATGAGGATGGTGTCTGCTTGCTGCAAGATGCACGACATATCCGCCGAGGGAATCACCCGTAAGTTAGATGTTAGATAAAATCACAACTTATTTGAATCGTCTAATTTAAAAAAAAAAATTTTTTCATCGACTTCCCAGGTAATAAAATATAAAACATTGCATCAAAAAGGTGACTTAACATTTTGTGTGTTTGTATTAGGATCTTTTAAATCTGATATTGGTATGTTTTTAGACATTGACCTAATATTTCCATAAATATTTCCACATTTTCCACAAAGTAAACAAACATAGAATTTAATAACAAGAGTGTTTGAAGAGACCAAAACAAAATACAATTATCTGTATATGAGGGTGAACTATATAAGTGTATTCTGTGCAAGGGTGGTATGATATATGTGTCCGAGTCATGCACCATTTTTTCATATTAAATATAATAGTGAGAAAAAAAGATGTCTTCAGAGCATTTTTGGTCTGCAACGCTATGCGGAGTGTAGCAATATATTTATTACATAATGTCTATAATCATTTATTTTTTTATTTTTTTCACGGTTCATTAGTGTATTCTTATACGTTGTTATGTAATTGTAAAAACAAAAGACGGATATTTTATTACAGCAAGGGCTAACACATTTTTCCTTACAGAAATATTATTATATGTGAATTCTTCATTATAAAGGAGTCTGTTTTACTAAGGGCCGGTTGTATCAGCTTGGATTATAGTTGAAAATGATAGTTTAAACCAGGGTTCGAGGATATATATCCGCGGATATGTATCCTCGAATTGTTGTGATATATATCACAATATTTAAGGCTTGATTTTTATTATTGATATATATATATCTGCGGTCGATACTAGATGGCGCTAGTTGTATTTTTTTTTTTTTTTTTTTAAATTTAATGGCTTGTCACCCAGTAAAAGGATGTTATTGCCCAAAACTAGTCAATAGGTCATCGACATAAACATTACAGCTCAATGCAATTACTCTCTAAAAATCGTAGTAACACTTTCAATACTTCCCGTCGGCAGTTGTATTTTAAAAAGTGCTTAAAGTTATTTTTTTAATATCTGTAGTTGCTACTAGATGGCGCTAGTTGTATTTTAAAAAGTGCTTAAAGTTATTTTTTTAATATCTGTAGTTGCTACTAGATGGCGCTAGTTGTATTTTAAAAAGTGCAAGGTTGTTTTTCAATTTTTTTCATATAACTTTTTTTTATTTCACACAAAAAAATAAACACCCATGACACTGCATTAGATAGAGCAACATAATAATTCAATGTACAAAATAAATTTCCTAATTATTTTGAGTTTGTATCAATTGATGTGTGCAAAAAAGGAGAAAAAAAAGTTTGGATATATATCCAATTTTTGATATATATCAAAAAATCCAATTTTTTTAAATATAAAAATCGGATTTTTTTGAACCCTGGTTTAAACTGTGGATCTCATTTAACTGGTGCACACGCACACTGCGTGCGATTTTTGGCATTATCAAAATCGTTTTTATTTAATATTTTCGATATGTTGGCAGCGGTACTTTTTATCTATCCTGTGGCATATAAATGTAAAGTTATCAAAACCCAATGTATGATGGGATGCAGAAAACACATTTATTCTCAACAATGCCTAGCAGCAACATTAATTTAGAGTTGTGGCGATATCCATTTCTTCCGACAAAAAGTTATATACAAGCCTTTTTAAATTATACGAATTATGGATTATTTCTGCGATTCCCGTTTTCAGTTGTGGAAGACATACTCAAGAAGCGAGAGCCGCTGTATACCATGGAGGCGGTGTACCTTATAACCCCGTGCGAGAAGTCGGTCCATGCTCTCATTAATGACTTCTCTGCTGGCAGCAGAGTCATGTACAAGGCGGCGCACGTTTTCTTCACCGAAGGTAGCACTCCTAATAATCTGATAATTTAGTCGGCCGGTGGTAAGATATATTTTACCAGACAAATTGCTCATGGTAAATTTTTATTTTTAAACACTAGAGATCGAAAACATTTAAAAATTATTCAAACTTCACATTACGGACATATTATCATTGTGACATAAAGTAAATATTTCCATTTTTATTAATGCACACAATATTTATGCCGAAAACAGCCAAACATACCATGTGACAAGGTTTTTATTAGTTTATAGGGTGTCTCACAGCTAGTAGCAAAAACTTCGAGGGAGTCTTCTTCATGTAATTTTTAATAGAAAATATTCTTTACACTTTGGGTGAAAAGTAAAGAATTACGGACATCATTTTTTGCATTTTTTCAATATTTTTAGCAAAACATTGGATTATCACTATGGTAACTTATATGAAATATTAAAATTTATTTGCTTTGATACAAGTGCAAAAATTTGAAAAATAGTTATTTGTAATTTTATTTGACTTGTATTAAAGTGGATGAATTTTTAATATTCTGTGTAAGTTACTTGAGTGTCAACATTATACAGAAAATAAGTCGGAAATATTGAAAAAAAGTGCAAACTTTGTTGTTGCTTATCTCCGTAACTGTAGACATTTCACCTGATGAATAAAGAATATTTTATATTTAAAATTGAATGAAGAAGACTCCCTCAAAGTTTTTGTTACTAGCTATGATAATATCAATAATCTTTGCATACCTGTTCCCGCAGTCTTTAGAGTGTAAAGTAATTCATTTATACTCTATAAAATATTTGATTTTCAGTTTCAAGATTTGTTTATTAAATTTTTTTAAATGGAATTCATTTTATGTAGTTTTTTTTAATGTTCAATTTTTGTACTTTTTATACAATACCTAGAAACTAAACTTAAAGGTTAGTCTCACGTCAATCAGTAAGAGACGTCTCTTCTATTTGATTCACAAATTATCAAAAAAAAACATTTTTAAATGTAAACATATCCCAACTGCATAAACTCTTACACATATTTTTTGGTTGTGTTATTTCAGTGTGTCCCGACGCATTGTTTGATGAACTTTGCAAATCTTCCATCTCCAAGTACATCAAAACCCTAAAGGAGATCAACGTTGCTTTCATTCCATACGAGAAACATGTTTGTTGTCCTTGATTTTATATATTTCAGCGGGTTGTTGCTAACGGAATGGTTTTGGCAGCTTCGATACTAATATTCGATTGGTTAAGGCAACTTCATAAACAAAAGAGAAGCCGAAATGTCATTTTTCACAACACGCTTCCTCAAAGTCTCCACGATTGTGTTATTTTTTACAAAAAATATCCTCTTAAAAAATGAAAATTTAGAAATGCCTAAAAATATTTATTTTATATAAATAAGCTTGATTCATGGTCGACTTTTTTTAATCAAAGGTCGTCAGTTCTCAAATTGATGACTACATTGAAGTGTGTTTTATTGTGTTACCTATTTTTTTAAATATCATTAAAGTCTTACCATTGAAACTTAAGTGCCTATACAAATATTTAAAATAAATTAATATTCTAACCCAGCAACTCAATCTTTAGTAACTCTTCTTTATTTTATTACAAAAATTTATCATTTTATGACCTTCTAAAAGTGAAGTTATTAATTTTAATGACATTTTGACTTCTGTTTGGTTTATATATATTTATTTACTGAATTTGAAGATAATCGCGAAGCTTCTTCTGATTGATTCTTGCCATAGCCACGTTTCAAAAGGCTGTCATCAGAAGGGGCATCATTATTATCTGACCTCTGAGGCATCAATTGGAATTCGCAGGTGTTGGAAACTTAATAGCATGAATTACTTTGCTAATCTTCATAATAAACTGTCAAATAAAATTTTTGAAAAGTGTATATGCGCACGTTCATACATACAAAGTGAAAGCCCATTATACAAGGTGTCTGGTAGCTAATAGCAAAAACTACAAAGATAAGGAACATCAAAGTGTCCTTTTTTTCTAATTACTGTTTGCATTGTTAAAATGTTCAATTTTCTTTGGAAAACTTTACTACTAACTTATCTTATTAATCGACATATTTGTGGATTGTATTTTTGAACCGATAAAAATACGTTAAGTAAATAAATTAATAAAAAAGTTAATAAAAAAGTTAAGATCGAGCAAACTTTGAAGTCCATAAATTTAATGTTATCTAACTTGACATTTTCTATTACGGCCATCCAAATATGACGAATTGGATTTTTTTTTTTTCGCAAGTTTGAACTGCAAATATGTCAATATTGGGTACTTTAGTAGTAGAAGTGGGACAATCTTTGAATTAGCATAATAAATATTGCGTTTTCAAAACGATTTCTTGAAATATCTGTTTTTCACAAAATTAATACTTTTTTCCATGAGTTTTTCGATATCTTGCGAATTTCGTAATGATTTCTTGAAATATGCAAAAATACTTAAGCTTTTCCAAAAATTAACTTTTTTTTTCAAATGAAATGATGAGATAAAACGCAGAAATTAAAAAATAAAAATTTAAGTTTTTACATGTGATCAACTTAAACATGATCATAAGGTCTTCATAACAATAGCATTCTCTTAAATGTCATCCTTAATTTGGTAAATATTTCCCTCAAGGATAAAATCTGGTACACAATTGACTCTTCTTATGGATGAGCATGAGTAGATAAATATATCACTATTTGAAGTTATTTCTCGTTTGTTATTAAAATAAATTTATACATTGTTTTAAATCATTATGTTCAAAATGGACCTTTCAAATAGTTCAGTTATCAAGTATTTACGTCCCTTTGCGATTAATATACTTAGTGTACCGTATGCATTTCCATTCTGAAAGTATATAAATTGTTGTTCAAAACTGTTTGGGATAATACAGAATATTAATTAGTTTACTAACCGTGTGCCGTGTGCAGTAATGGGCTTTCATTTTGTCCACCATCCATGGTTTCATATAAAACAATCTGAATAACAACTGTGCTGCAATGTGTGCATCTTGTCTGTCTGATAGTCTGCCCCGAGGAACTGTTTAATGAACTGTGCAAGTCCTGCGCTGCGAGGAAGATCAAAACGTTGAAGGAGATCAACATTGCATTCCTGCCTTACGAGTGCCAGGTTCACCTTTGGAACATTTGTATATGTGTTGTCTCCAGATGTTGCAATATTTATTTTATTATGATTTTAACAAAGATTTTATTTTTTCTCTGCGCAATATTATTGTATTCATTATTTTAAAAAAATTGTCTCAATTTTATCCAAATTGCATTACTTATTCACGATAATTCAAATTAATTTTCATAAATAATATCTCATTTCTTAAATCAAATTAATCAAAATCAAAGTAATCCTGTAAGATACTATATTACTTCTGGTTAGAAGTTTTCTGTGATATTCTGCTGTTCATATACAACCTTTCTGGTCAACGTTTCGAATCACATTACATCAATCAGATATATAGGTTATATACACATGGCAGAATATTATCACCGAAAACCAACTACAATTATGAGTAGTATTATTAGATCCATAGAAACATGTTTCATAGTGGTGGGGATAACATTTATGGCAAAATTGTTCCAACATGGAATTGAATGAGTATTTTCGATTTGGTCAGAGCGGGAGAAATTCAAGAAAACCTTGTGACTGATTTAACCTCAATTTTGTTTGAAAAAAAAGGCTGTCAGAATAGTTTGCGTACTAGTTGACTGAAATAATTTTCAAAAATATATATTGCACCCTTCATTACAGAACAACTGCATTAAACAAACATCGCACTTTCATGTGTTTTTACTTGGGGGTGAAATAAAAAAAATTGAGAGTACTCATCTAAAATTTGTACCATAATGTTGAGATTACCTTTACCATAAAGAGAGTGAAGAGATAGTAATGTATGGCACAATTCTTCTAGTACTGCATGGCTTGGTATTTTCTTGCTTGGTATTTATTGCCGCTTTACCATTTTTATTTTTTTTGTTACTACTTTATGTTATTTATTTTGATTTTGCTAATTATTTTGTTATTATTACCTAAGCCAGCTTTCTTATAATTTCTAGAAAGTAAGAGTTCTAGTGATCAATTTTTATTTTAGATGAGCAATAGGTGAAGGAAAGATGAAAGTATTGTAAAAATAAAAATAAAATATATTTTGCTAGATTGTCTTTGTAAAGAAAGCAAAAACATTTGTTGAATGAAATAATTTAGGGATTATAAAATATGATATCTTGGACACTGTAAGAATAATCTAAATAAAATCATTATATTACCGTACAGGCGTATCTCGTAATAATGGCCACATAGGTTTCAGGCAGGGTTATCGACCTTCAATTATAAATGTGTACATTGCATCGTCATGTACCTGCAGCACAACTGATGAAAAAATATTGTCAATCTCGTTTTAAGAAAGTGCATCACATCGCTATAATATAAAAAAAAATAATAGCTGTATTTATTTGTAAGTTCTGTATTAGTGTCTTCTTCCAGTGGTTGTTTTAGTTAGCGACTGTGTTAGTGTTCCTCTTTGGGCATTATCATATTTTCCTAGGGGCGTAAAATAAGATGGCTTCGCAGTGTTACAATGACCGATATGTTACAACGGCCTAAAAATTTATTTTAACCACGTACCATCAGAATACGTAGATAAACATGCACTAACGTAAATTTCTTGTCCACAATCTGACAATATGTTTGCCTTGTTAAAAAAAAATTGCTACAAGTCTGTAAATTTTTAAATAATTATGATATGGAAAAATTAAATACTTTTAAAAAGTATAATGTCTCAGTAAATATGTCGCGCTTTATTACAGAAAGATATTTTTACTTAAGAAACTCGGTTTGAAAAACAATTTTTTAAAATATGTTCTATTTGTAGTTTTCTGGGATATTCTGTCATGTATATCTGATCTCTCTGGCCGACGTTTTGGATCTCATTGCAGGGTCCATCCTGAGTTTGATCGTCAGCTAGAGAGGTCAGATATACATGGCAAAATATCTCAGAAAACAACACAAAAGATTCTGAACGCCTGTGAAAACCTGAGAACATTTTTAAAAATAAGCCTTGATTTAATTATGCAAGAATAAACATTTTCGCTGCAGTATAAAATGTGTCGTGGACATAGGCGAGGGACGGACATTCTTCTGCTGTGGCCTGTTTCCCTCCTAAAAAACAGGTTTACTTCATTTTAAATGCCAAAAAATTTAATAAAAGCTGTGAAGAGTTTAATATTCACTTCATGTATTCGGGGTCACTAGAAAGTTGATGTAGCAAATAGGGGAGTCACAGCAGTAATGTAAAAGGAGCTATGGTGTATTGCCATAGACTGAATAGTCATTATTTGAGGTACGCCTGTATTAAACTTGATAAGGCTCCATTACAATACAACATTATTAAAATAATAATGTCAACTGAATTAACGGCTTTCAATATTCAATAAATAAGAATTTTTATCAAATTGCTTCATTGGTAACTTTATCAGGGGGCAGGCAATATAATATGCATCCTCTTTGGTGTTAGAATACGGGTTGTGATCGCATGTTTCATCATTCAGGTGTTTTCCCTGGATTCACCAGAGACATTCCAGTGTTGGTACAACCCCGCCTTCAAGGATGCTCGCAACGCCAACATGGAACGGATCGCGGAGCAGATCGCCACACTCTGCGCCACCCTCGGGGAGTACCCCGCCATCAGATACAGAGCGTAATCAAATTGATAACTTACTTACAAAATATAAATTATTAAGTTAGTTTGGTAATGTCTTTAAAAATATTTATATCCTAAATGTGTAAATATAGGAAGGCACATTGAGCCTCAATTGGTCAACTACTGTGTTGTCCCTTTAATAAAACCTAGTCAGAAAATAAACCCTAGCAGGGTTTTTTGAAATTCTTTAGGGTTATTGTTATATAAGACCTACAGGAAAATAAGCGCTACCGTTTTTTCCTAAGATAGTTTGTCACAAATTTCAGAGATGGTTGTAGGTGTAATTTTTATTTTAGAGCAAAGATTAATATAAGACCGGTTCTTATTTTCGGGAGATCTTGGCCATACTGAAGAGGAGCAAGACAATACAGATTTAAGTACATTGTCGAGTCTTTGGACCACCAAACCTCCTAGAACAAGGGGACGAATAGTATATGTTATTTAACATTAATAGGTAATAGCATAGTATATGTTACTTAACATGAACATTGGAATAATTCTCACTGTATGTACTTAAATCACACTTTAATGATGGCCTGCAAGCATGGGCCATATGTACATATATTTATAATTAGATATTGCATTACCAGAATAGCAAAAGATAGGAAGGATTGGAGCTAATTGGAGGAGGCCTTTGCCAAAAAGTTTACAGTACGAACTGCCATGGTGTGACAGCCTAATTT
This sequence comes from Agrypnia vestita, assembly GCA_016648135.1. Lineage (NCBI taxonomy): Eukaryota > Metazoa > Arthropoda > Insecta > Trichoptera > Phryganeidae > Agrypnia > Agrypnia vestita. Next base: position 75,980 of record JADDOH010004219.1, read on the forward strand.
GTCACAAGCAAATAAAGGCTATTATTATTATTATTATATTGCATTTGAAAACAGTCTAACAGCTTGTCCCTTCACTGGATATGAAAAATATTGCATTTTATTTGTTAAATTAATCAACTAAGCCTGTTCAACCTAGGTAGACACCTACTTCCTACATGTTATGTTAAATATGTATTAATTTGATTGATATCATTTAAATTCAATATCAGAAGGTTTATCATTATTGATGGGCTTTCACCTAGCACAAACATAATGTGTTATATTCTAACATTGAGCTTGTTTCAGAGACTAATATCGAAAGTTGCTTGTGAACTAAGGGTCTTTTCCTATTATAACTAGCAAATCTCTAAAACAAGACAACAAAATTTCTCTTGTTTCTCGTGAGTTATTTATTTTAATGATCTTTTTCATCAGTTAATAAAATGGCTTCAATAGTTATACATCCCACTGTGTAATAAATTTTGAAAAAAAGGTGATTCTTATTTTATTTGGTGATGATTATTTTTCACAATTTTTCTGAATCGAGTACCGATCAATTAACATTTGAAAGTTATTTTATGAAATCATTTTCTTGCAGTGATCGCTTCAATGAAGATCTCGCTCAGCATGTGAAGCAGAAACTGGAATCTTACAAGGTATCATTTACAAATTGCTTACTATTTTCTGTAAATTGTTTATTATTTTCATTAGTCAATTAATACAGTTCTTATTGATGGAAGGGAGAATATGGACTATTCTCTCCCAATTTATTGAAAACTGTCTCTTTTTAATCTGTTCATAAATTGATAAAATAGATTATTGCTAGTTTTGTCACAAGCAATTTGAAACCGTCCATTTAAACAATATTGAATTCCATTTGGAAAATGTTTTTGATCCATTTTTTATATATATGTCATATCACTAAAGTTTACTATGACATATCACTAAAGTTTACTATAATTTTAAACTCTGAAAATTGATTAAAAAAAATAATTTTAAATTTGGCATTGTGACAATTAACTTAAACTAACTTTTAAACATGAGAAGGCATTTTTTCATGCTACCAACAGTCTAAATCATTAGTGGGTAAATGCATTTAAACAAATTCACTAGCTTCTCATACCGAGGGTTCCGGGTTCGATTCCCGGTGAGGTCACAATAAAAAAAACTAACTCATAAAAACCAAGTTTTTATTTTACTCCCTTTCTTTGTAAATTAAGTTTACCATCATGTAATAATTGATTGACTGAAAATGAAACATGTCTAGACAAATATCTATGTCAAAAATCTCTAAAAATATCTCTTTATTATTTGATTTCGTCCCAAAAAACCGAAGTGTGCTGTCATCTATGAACCAATTGTCATATATTTTTGAAATTCGTAGTGAAGTACTTATTATACCTACCAACGGAGTAATTCAAATTTTAAATATTCCGTGACATTATCGGGCCGCCGGCGCCATTGGTAGTAATCAAACTTTTGTAATGATTCCAATTTGAAAAAACCATTAAATTTTCTAAAAATCCAAAATTATACTATAATTATCATTATTTTTTAACGAAAATTTGATAGATCTTTTTGATTGTCGCCACGAGTCTGCTTGCAAAGTTTCAGGTCGATTGGATAACGGGAAAAGGGTTAAAAATCGATCCAAAGTTTTTTCGTCAAGAAAACAAGCAAGCAGACGCCACAAGTTAAAAGAAAGGAAGTAAATATGTGATTTACTCAAGCTCGGGTGTTTTTGTGACTTATATCGCTTCTGTAACTGGCCCGTTGAAGCGTTGTAATAAAAAAATTAAAAGTTACAATTTAGATTTTTTTACATTTACACTTATATTTTTCAAACTAAACTATATGCCTCACTTGGTTGTGTCCTTGAATGAGACCTGACTACTAGATCAATTATTTCACATTTCTCCCGTACATTTCTATAATATTTCTCTTGCAAACTACTTATTTAAGATAAACGTATTGCATTGTTTCTGTTCCAGGCTGACGACTCTACGATGGGTGACGGTCCTGAGAAGGCCCGCTCGCAACTGCTGCTGCTGGACCGAGGTTTTGACTGCGTGTCTCCGTTGCTCCACGAGCTCACCCTCCAGGCCATGGCTTATGACCTTTTGCGCATTGAAAATGATGTCTACAAGTAAGATTTTTTCACATGTAATATAATAATACAATGATGTCTACAAGTAAGATTTTTTCTGCTAATAAGGGGTGTATTTTTATATAACTTTAAAATGAAATAAAGCACCTAAAAATAGTGGTATTGGCCATGGTATTGGCTTAATTGGAAAGATAATTTTATGCCATAAATGTTTTTTTTTTAAATATTGATGTGAACACGGAATGCGTCTCACATCAATATTCTTACTATTTTCAAAATAAGCTAAATGCTTTGCTGTGAAAATGGATTAATTTGCTGGTGTCATGGAATGGGGCTCGAACCACCAACCATCAGATCACTAGGCGAGCATCATGACCACAAAACCAACAAGCTACTCGAATGAATATGATATCATAATTTTCGAAATAAATTTGCACTATTTTTTGCAAGTGTTGTTCTGGCATTAATCTATTTATGGTGAAATGGCAAACCAAAATGAGCAATAATCAGCTGTCAAATTGGCTGTTGCTGGAAAAAGTGTTACCAATTCGAAAAACAAATCTCCAAAAAACATCCTATATTTACACACTGATGGCACAAAATTATCTCTCCAATACAGCCAGTACCGTGGTCATTACCACAATTTCTACATATTTTATTTTATTTTAAAGTTAGTATGTATCTGACTGAGAAAACTTTTGTTTAGAAAATTACCAAATGAATTATACATGTACATTTTACATTATTATCAGAAATTTTTTCTTCAATTTTATTTCTCAATCAATCATATCAATCAATTTCTTTAATTTTAATAAAAAATCTGTTCTTATTGCAAATATTATTTGGTGATGGTTGTAATTTGGTGTACAATTTTGTGTAAGTTTTTATTAAATTTTGCAGAATTTAACTCTTGGTTTGATTTGTTTGTTGATATATTTAGAGGACAATTTGTTTCTTTGCAGATACGAAGCTACAGCTGGGGCCCCGATGAAGGAAGTTCTGCTAGATGAGAACGATGAGCTGTGGGTGGAGCTCCGTCACCAGCATATTGCCGTGGTGTCGCAGAATGTCACCAAGAATCTCAAGAAGTTTACCGAATCCAAAAGGATGGGCGGAGGTACGTGTAAATGTTATACATATTGTGATTCCGCAGACACCAGAATTCATTATTGAATTCACGATGAAAATCATGAAAATGTTTCGTTTGTTCATAATGAAAATATTTCCCAATAACGCTGTGGTAAAAATACTTGATAGATATATTTTTTTTATTATTTTTAAATGATTCACCATATTCAAGAGATCATGTTGGATCTAACCCTTTTGATAACCCTTGGTCAAAACCATAATTTTACCCGGTTACACAATAACCCTTTTTTGAGGTCTATATCTAAGTGTATTGATGATTGGTAACTGATTTTTCGTAATTTAATGAGCAACCAACACTAGACAATAGTTGAATCTCACTTACCAATTGTTGATACAATCAGATACAAATGCCAAAAAACAGTTGTTGCGTAATGGATTAAAATAACAGATTTGACAATCTCTAACAACCCTGATAATCTAAGATTTGAAATTTTTCATATGAAATTAAATTCCATACCCAAATTGTCAATTTCATAGTTTAATTATAATTAACAAAATTAGATGATTTTATCATAAGTTTTGCGAATTTCATTTGTACTTTTTTCGGTGACTTGAATTTCAAATAATTGGAATTTACTACTGTGGTTCGGACAAAACAGTTAATATTAATTTTACATTCTATTTGGGCAGGTGACAAACAGTCAATCCGTGACTTGTCTCAGATGATAAAGAAGATGCCCCAGTACCAGAAGGAACTGTCCAAGTACGCCACCCACCTCCACTTGGCTGAGGACTGCATGAAGACGTATCAGGGCTACGTGGATAAACTCTGCAAAGTTGAACAGGTTTGGATAATGTTGTACTGTTTGATATAATTCTCAGATGTATGATGTACACATCTTCCATCTTCTTGCAGTGGCTCATTCACTGCAAATGCATATTTCGGCATTTTTTACGAAAATGAGGGTTTTTATTATTCATTTATATCAGAATTTATATGCTAGACTGCAATTTTTTTAGAGTGATAACTTAAATAGAACCTTTGTTTTGACATGGCCAAAAAATTCGTTTTTGTGTCTTAGGTGAGATTGATTTTTACTGAATATTTGTGTCTCTTTTTCTTTTCCATCTGTCTCAACATTCCTATTTTGCTACGAATACGTAAATATATGCGCTTGTGCAATGTTTTTGAAATATTAGATTTTTTGACATCTCCTTCTCGTCTTGAAACAGCATGATCCATTTTATTAGAAAAGAATGGAAACAAATTCCGTAAACATTTTCAATCGGCATTGCATAATTTATGTACGTACTACAAATATCACTTGGAATGTTTACTAGGACTTGGCCATGGGAACTGACGCAGAAGGGGAAAGGATAAAGGACCACATGAGAAACATCGTTCCGATCCTTCTGGACAAGGTATTATTTATTTATTACTGATTGATATGGCAGTTACTTTATGGTGCATCATGATTATTTTAATTTACAATAAAGTACACTTTGTAATACACACATGTTATGTTAAATTTATCAGAATTATAGTATCGAGAGGAGCAGTCCCTCTCATCATCAGGTGTAATTTAAAACTAACCTAAATACAGAAATTTTGCCAGCTTATTTGAGTGGAGCAGCGGGTCGCGGAGCTGTGGGGAGAATTTTTTTTGGCTTTAACGGGAAGATGTCAAGGATCGGGGATGTTTGTTGGAATGCGATGTTGTTTATGAGTGTTTTCTCTGAATTTAAGTTTTTATTTCAACAGTTTCCAAACTGTACATTATTAATCCTTTATGAGGAATCGCATGGAGTAGTTTTAGTCTAATGATTATCAAAGGAATGGTTGGTACTAATTATGCGGTTGGAGAATTCTGAGAAGTTATTGTTTTTTAAACTATTGTGATGTTCCTTTATTCTTATATTTAAGTTTCTCGCGGTTCGACCTATATCTATTACAAAGTTCAATTTATTGTAAATCAATAAAATATTATTTATGTGTTTATCTTTTACAATTGCATTTTGTATTGTATCAAGTAGCGTATATATTACAGCGAATTTGCATTTTTAGTGAGACTACACTTTCACTAGTAGAAATGTACTTTTCCCGGTCGGGCAGAGTCTGGGCAATGAAAACATCTAAATCAACGAATTCTCAGATTCACTACACATTATCCGTGAAAATATATTTTGTTTACGAATGCGCGCATTACTCAAAGCATAGACAATATATCGGTGAAACTATCAATTTGTACACGTAATTCTTAAAGCGTAGAAAGTATAAAGGCGGCACTTCACTAGGCGATTTTTATTCATTTTGCGGTCCTATTTTAACTCCTAAATTAAAATAGGACAGCGGCACCGCAAAACGAATACGAATCGCGAAGTAAGGTGTCGGCTGAAAGATCGCGCACTCGGGTTTTTTATGATATCTGACGACTGCCGGAACAAAACGAGGTTATGTCACCATGTAAATATTGGGGGGTTAAGGGAAAATTTTTATTAATGAATATGTATTTTGTCAATTAAGTTTATTAAATATGTTTTTTTTATAACAATACAACAAAAGTTTATTTCTTACAAATATAGAAACATAAATAAACATACACCCGGTATTATTAATTTTAAACGAACCTTTAAAAGTGCGTCAAGTAACAAACACTCGATGCGAAAAATACAAAAATCAAAGAGATTCTAAGTCATCATTTACGTTTGAATTCATTCAGATTCTTCCGCATTTCCAATATTCTATCTTTTTATCAAAAATGTGTCTAATGTCATTTGCGTTTCTTGTTTGCGCTGTGTAAAGCACGTGTAAAGTGGGTGGTAGACGTACAAAATAAAGTGTGCGGTTTTTAAGTTCGCAAAGTTACTCGGTACGACGTCGGTGACAGACGTGAAGCTTGCTCACACCGTATCATTTTTATGAGTTTAATCGACTGTCTTTTGAATTATAAGATGATCAAAATTTCGTAAAAATATATTACGTTTTAGTTATCTACCTAAACTAATCCAGTCCAGAAGTGTGACAGTTCGAGAAACAGAACTATCGCCACAGAATAGAGAATATGCTATCGCTCAAAGGATAAAAATTAGAAATACTGTCGCTTTGTGGTGACTTTGGACTAGACTAGTGTAGAATGAGACACAAAACGCAAAATAAATTTTGAATAACAAGGTCCATGTGCCATTAGAATCTTGTTATAAAATCATATAATGAAAAATTGGTGTAGCCGAAACTTTCAACTTTCAACACTTCAAAATGACTATTTTAATAATATCCGTTACCTACATAATGTTGATATGCACAGAAGAAATTAATAATGCAGTAAGAACCTTGTTCACGCAATAACTTATTAAATTGTTATTCAAGGCCCGGTTGTTTCAATTTGGATAAATAAAAGTTCGTTTAAAAGCATAGATTTTTACGGAAACGGATTTCAGACTTGTCAAATTTAATTTTTGACAGTTCGGAAACCAATAAATTCACTAGTAAGTAGAAGTTAAAATATTGTATTCATTTCTATTGGTGAAAAACTCTTTGAATATGATAAGAATGACCTTGAATATAATTTCTCTAAAATGCCAGTGAATGATGGACTCACTAGAAAAACAGATTCACTGTAACATATATATCAAAACGTTTTTTATATCTTTTTAAAAATAATATTACATATTTTATATGTAATAATAAATTGGGAAGTGTTTTTTAATTAATTTTCAAATACTTATTGGGCTAGACATAAATAAAACATTTATATTTTGAATTTACTTTTTAAAAATTGAAAATTATTTCATTTTTCATTCTATAGTGTCATGTGCATTGTTAAATTCTGGAATTAAAATTCCACTAGGCTTACTATATTCATATTGTTACATAATTGTTCTCATTTTGTTTATATTCATAATGTGTAGCTCTATTAACATTATTTTCTATATTTTTTATTTTAGACTGTGTCTAACTACGACAAGATGCGTATCATCGCGCTTTACACAATGTCCAAAAATGGTATCTCGGAAGAAAATCTAAACAAGCTAGTGACGCACGCAGAGATCGGCCAGCAGGAAAAGCAGACGGTATCCAACCTCTCACATCTCGGGATCAATGTTGTACTAGATGTAAGTTAATCTCTTCACTGTCTTCACTTGTTTAGCAGAAACAAATATCATTAACGACAGAATATCAGCAGAATAGTCAGCATTAAATTATTTTAACATTTTTTGATGAAATATTTCTGTATTCAGCAGTGATACCATTAGTTCATTAACATTGACATATCAATGACAATAAAATCTTGTCTTATCTGAAGAAACCAGTCATTTATGTGATATTACTATCGGATAATACCACATTTGATGAGAAAGTGTCAACAATCAGTATGGATTTGTAATATGATCCTTTCCATTTTTGAACATGTCATTCGAATTTGGGTTTCTCCTACTTAAAGCAGGGCAACCGGAAGAAGCAGTTCACCGTTCCCCGCAAGGAGCGAATCACAGAGCAGACCTACCAAATGTCCCGCTGGACCCCGGTTATCAAGGACATCATGGAGGATGCCATTGAAGACAGGCTGGACCAGAAGCAGTTCCCATTCCTGCCCTTGCCGGCCGGTAGAGCGCACGGGACCGTTTACAATGCGCCCACTAGGTACCAAATTGTTTGCTCTCTTGTATGTTGTTGGTTCACTGTTCTTGTTGGTGTAGCCTTTTTAGTCTGTCTCTGTTCATGTTCAATTTCAACAGATTATTAGACCAGACCCTTGCGCAATGAATCAATGCGTTTTCAAGTCACGTAATTCGATTTTTTTTTAACAAGTTATTTAAACTAATTTTTCACGCGGCTTTTGGAGTGTCCTTTATGTATTTCATGGTACCTTGTGGATTCCACCTTGACTGGATGTACATATTATGTCGTTATTATGCCTAAAATTGGGGAATCCTATGCATGATTTCTTAAGTTGGCTGTTTTGATATGTGCAGATAGTTTTAGTTTGCGCTAATTCCTCTTTAGTTTGATTCTTTTTTCTAGTAAGTGTGTTTGTGTTATGAAAATGTTTAATTTTCTTTGGAAGAAGTTGTTACTGACTTATCTTATTATGTATTTCACGTATTTATGGACCATTTTATTTCTAATAACCGTGCTGAATGTTGGTCTGAATCGGAAAAAAGCAGAATCGAAAGTTGAAATCGAGTAAAGATTGAAGAAGCCTTCCTTAAACTCAAAGATTAAACATTTTCAATTATAAAAAATAATTTGATTTTTACTTTAGTTGTAGAAATGTCGTAATCTTTGCATTAGCATAATAAATATTGCATTTTCAAAATCATTTCTTGAAATATGCAAAAATACATATGTTTTTCATAAGTTTTATGATTCTTTGCAAATTTCGCGGTCACATTGCAATTTTTTTCCTTGAATTTCGAATTATCAAGGTTCTACTGTATTTGGTTTTGATTTTTTTATTAATCTAATATATGCAAGAAAAATGCATAGATGGTCGCAAAATGGTTGATAAATAGATTCTTCTTCTTCTTCTTTCCTAGTGTTTCACCCCTATGGGGTGTTCTTGCCACAAAACAAGTGTGTTACTTCGTTGGCAATGGGTGTGTTGGTTTTGTTTTTTCCCTCTTTTGGAAATTTAAATTGTAGCCGATTCATTTTGGGATAAAAATTATTCTGTGTGGATGATTCAATTCTATTAGTAATGGAAAAGGATATGGGGTACATAATGTTAGTTTATTTATTTTTTATAGATTTAGATTTATACCCTCTTATCTTCCAACAATCAAATAGATTAGATATAAAACACATTACTCTTTAATGTAGTTTGTCACTCTAGTATGTAATGCAATACATATTATCATAGAATTTGGGAGGAAAATGAGAATTTGAATAAATTTTATGGGAGGGAAATTCAAAATGCCTAAACAGAGTAAACCTATAAGCGGTGCGTGTAAACAAACGAGGCTGTGACTCTCGTCTCGAAGATCTGTCTGTAATAGTCGGTATGTCATTCTACTCTGTGCACAAATTACAACAGATAGTGAGTCAAAACTCTTAAGACTAACTAAGCGCTTTAGATGCTTAGTTAGTCTTACCAGCTTATACGTAAAGTAGTAACAGTTATAGATTAAATATGGATGAACAGCTTGATGATACTGAGCTAATCTTGTTGCAGCGCTCGCTATGGACATTGGCACAAGGACAAAGCACAGCAGACAGTGAAGAATGTACCTCGTCTCATCGTGTTTGTCGTTGGCGGTAAGTGCTCTTTACTTTTGTTGATTCTTGAACACATATATATTTGATGTGCGCAATATGTTTGTGTGACAGAGGAAAAAACGCGCCAAGATAAATGGCATAAATTATACTACAAAAGGAATCAAGTCTTACCTTTTGGAAATTGACGGGAATGACAAGCAGGATTAACAGAATGTCGCTATTTCTCCTCTGTGAATCTTCTTCATTTTCACTCTTAATTCTAGATGCGGGTGGTAAATGAATGGGAACACAAATTGTTTTATGATGCGGTGGAAAAGCATTCAAATCCAGCGGTGCGGACAGATGTGTTGTTGTTGCGGTGTGAACCGAGCGGGAGACCCAAAAAACTGATTGTTACATTTGCGGTGATGACAATATTTGCGGTGATGACAATATTTGCGGTGATTGCCTATAGATAGGTGTTTGTGGCAAAAGGTGAAAAATGTTGATATTTAGGTACAGATTAAAAGGAACAAAAAGGACAAGAATAATGAGGGTAGGCAGAGTTTCATCCCAATTACGGTCCAAATCAACCACACAAGCCAAACCACTTATGTTTAACAGTATTTTTATATTTATCTTCTGAGAATGCAATTACTGTATTTTGTTGACAGAGGCATAATTATTAATTAAGCTATATTACAGAAGTCTCACAGATTATCAAAAATTTGATAATGTGTGGATGTCCTTATGGTGGAATTGATGAACGTTGCATTGTGTAAAATGATCAATTAGGGCAGCCACTTTTCCCATATTGGGTTGTTACGCCAATATATATTTAAAATTTGGCGACTTTTTAAACTTACAATTCTTTTCATGAATGGTCTAGAATTTTTTCATTAAATATAAAAAATATTTTTTTCATTTCCATTTTTTTTATCAATTATTTTCAGGTATATGTTTCTCGGAGGTGAGATGTGCTTATGAGGTAACTGCCGCTATGAAGAACTGGGAAGTTATTATTGGCTCGTCACACATCATCACGCCAGAGGGATTCCTGGCTGACTTAGCTATCCTTAGCGGTTAGACGAGACTGTTGAGGGGCCGCCCGTGGGTCAGTCTTTCTGTCATACACTCTAATCGGATTGAAACTCATTTCAAGAAGGGGACAAAAATCCTATTCATTTCCATGAGGACGTTTAACATATATGTGTACGTTGACTGTAGTTTTTAATTGCATTTTTGTACCGTATCCAGGACAATCTTACTCTGCGATACATGAAGGTTTGGCACACAATGAGGACATGTTTGACACACTTAATTTTATTGTGTTTTGTACCATCTTTAAGAGAATTGTAATGTTAACAATATAAAAACTGATTTGTATTTTGTCTAATCTTCGCAACAGTATAATTTTATCAGAACAATTTAATAAAGATCCCTTTTTGTATAGAAATGTCTTCAATCAAATTTGAGTGTCGGATAAACTTTGAAATGCGATTCCATTGTGCATTACCGATCAATAATTTTCTAATGATTTCAATAGATGTCGCTTGATAACAAATGTGTAGCATTTTTTTATCATAGTAATAATAATTACATGATTCCGTGTACACAACCACACTGGTACACATCTGACTAAATATTTACTGCGTTCTGCTTAGAATTATTACTAAAGGTGTTACAGTTTCTCAGTTTTTTTCATCTTAAATGTTGTGCAAGATTTAATCAGTATATATTATGATAATATACAGTTAGACTCGTTAAAACCAAAAAGTGAAAATTAAATCTGTAGTGATTAAGAATACGTACAAGTAATTTTCATTGTATTTGAAAAAACCTTAAATTTTTTTGGACTGACCGTATTCTCTAAGACAGTGGGTTGCTTGCATTTAATTTCTACAGAGTTATTTGCGAACTTGGAATCAAAACATGTATGTATAAGGAAGTATAAAACATTGGTAAATACATAATTGTTTAAAATTTCAGTTGTAGCAATGAAATTTAACAATTTAACCAAATGTTTGTGAGTGCGGCTGACCTTCAGTCAGGATCTTCCGGCTCAGGCTGACTTAACGAAACCATTGCAGGTTCCATTACGACAATGCACTCCACATTTTAACATCCAGCGGTATTGGCCACAATGGTGGACCCTGCAACGTGTACTGAAACATTGGTCAAAGTGTCCATTACGGATGGTCCACAGAATTTCTGCTTTTTTAAAATCTATTTTATGTTTTAACATTGACAGTATATTTTTATACTTTTCTCTTGAACTTCCCAGAAAGCTATTGAATCTCACAGATTCATTTACCCATACCTGCTGCACTTCTACCTGGTGGCCTTGATAATAAATACTGAAAAACATATAGAGTGCAACAATTGATGCACTAACTGATCCGAAACAGGTATTGAGAGAAGTCATTGCATTTCTGAAAAGTCATTTGTTAATTTTTGATACAAGAGCCAGCTGACTCACTGTAGCTAGGCGTTAATGCTGCAATAAAGGTAAACTTGGACGTATATACGTACATAAATATTTTGAAGTTATTGGCTACTTGTATTTTTACATGTTGTTTCATTGTCAATACCTTATATTTTCTTTAAAACAATTCTTCTTGTTTATGCTTATTATTATTTTATCGATTTGGAGTTAATCATGTCACTGTAAGATTGAATAAGTAAGAACACAAATAATTGAAAAATTATTAACCTCTTCCGAATAAATCGTTTGTCATGTGAAAAAATGTCACAAATACATGCATAAAACGTTTCTGGAATCAAAGAACACAAATTGTTTCCAAAATATTTTCGATAATGACTTGCGTATTTTGTCTTCTTCATAAAGTAGACTAATTTTAACTAAAGTCATATTTCAAGACTACTAAACATTTTATTGGTATGTGCCCCATGTTATACATTTGATCCCTAAAGTTATCACATTCAAAGGTTCGACCGTACATCGGGCATAGAATTAAAAAAATAAATTGTTGCAGTATAAAATCTGGAAAATAATGAAATCATCGCCAAGGAAATTGTAATCATCAATCACGGATTTCTCGCACAATTGCCGCAATTGTGGTGGATTTTTAAATGATAATATTTGTTAATAATAATTTCTCTTTTATGAGCTGGTGGTACCTGGGGCATTGCTAATCGATCAAAGAGTATGGAAGGTGCATGAGTGAGGGAATGGATAGGCCTGATGAATGTTATCTGATGACACTTATTATACAATTGGTTGAGTTTCATTTTTAATATAGTTTATTTACCTGTTTAATGCAGAATTATGTTTATTCATTATTTATTATGTAAGTATGCTGTTAGAATATTAATAGCAGTTTAGAAATTAAATAATTATTTTACGAATTTTGTCACTATTGCACTATATAAATTTTATTATTACATAGTTGTCATCTCAATAGAAAAATCTATCAAGATAGGTATGATTTTATTAGTTATTATTAATATTTAATATTACATGCAAAAGTAGAAAATTTTTAATTTATTTAAAAATTTCCCTTGGTAAAAATAATCATTTTTAATATTCCTTTCTTTGGTCAAAGAAAATAAGGTTGCTCTTACATATAAGAATAACAAACATTCATAATATTTAGTGTCATTTTATTTAATTTCACAAATATTAATTAATGTACCTAGATTATAATAAGATTATTCATTATTTTAAAAAGAAATTGAGTTTACATGATGCATTGTATTATGTACCGGTACATTATAATCTAGAATGATAGTCATGAAACATTTAGCCTTATAATAATTTTAAAAACTTCCACACCTTGCATTTGTACTAATATGGCAAAACAATTTGTTACCATTAACTGTATTTTTTTAAATTGCTCATTATTTTAAATTGGTAGGAAATAGAATATGGTAAAAGACTTAATATTGTTCAGTATAAAAATCTCTTACCGGTTACCGGACTTGATCAATATTAACGTTAAGTAAATTAGACATAATCGAGTTTCATACTTGTGACATGTCCGTTTTCCATTTTATATTCGAATTTGTGCAAAATAATATTCTCTCTCATATTTTTATAAAAATTTTGAATCTAAATTTAGAGTGGGTAGAAAATGATTGTGAATGTTGGTAGATTTTTTCAAATTTTTTTAAATCATTGGAAATATTTAGAATTCCCTTATTTGGGGAAAACGGAACGAGGCGGGGGAATTAAAATAATTTCACTAAAAAAATGTTTGTATCGTGGACAAGATGACGAAAAACTTTGAGCAATAGTATTATATATTATATATAAATGCTTTTTTTAAATCAAATTGTATTCGGTGCTGACATTAAAAGAAACCAAATTATGTGATCTTTGTGTAATATCATTTTGATTTGCAGGTTTAGAATAGCAATTCATTTTGGAATATGTTCAAAGAATGCCTAAATAGTGTATTGCTACTTTAAAAATGTTTATGTGCATGTTTAAAACAACATTATATCGTATATAAGTTTTAAAATAAATAAATGTATTTATTCCAAGAAAATATTTTGTGATTTTGAAGTGTCTGTACCATGATTATTGATTGCCATTAGAAAAAAACCTATTTAATTTATTTCACCTTAAATGAAAAATGTCAAAGTAAGCAGTTCGGCCAGTCGTTTGTTTAATTCTATAAGTCTCAGAATAATTTTTGAAATGGGTCATCCTCAACTACACCTATCGTTCGGTTACTATAAATGTCAACGCGGATTACACTGACATTTTTTCTTGTGGCGGTCAATACAGTTTATAGCCTTTGAATGTAGATTTAAAATAATAATTAAGATAAAAGTCTTTGAAAAAAATGTTCACTAATATTATAAATGGTCAATTGATTATTATCGTAGGCAATAAGAAATGTAACTACCGGTTGACTTAGATATTGTATATTCAAGCGCATTGTTATCTGATGAACTCTTATTCCAAGTATTAATAATAAATATTATGCTGTGAGATACCATTCTTTTATTTTATTTTACAATCCTACTTCCCAATGGTATTTATTTGCTTATTTCGACGGTTCCAACATATACTATCGAATCTGCAAAAAAATTATTTTCGTTTTACTATTTTAAACCATCCGATTTACTCTACATTTTCGGATAATGTTAAAAAATTGTTTACTTTTTATTTTGGACATATTTTTTGTAAAAAAAGGGAAGAATGTCTCCATCTACAGGAGCTTTCAGCTTTGTACCCCAATGAGAACTCGCTGCAAACCTGCCATCTTAATAATATCTATGTATACAAAAAGTGAATAAATAAATAAAGTCATCTGGTAGCGTTAGTGATGGACATTGTTACACAGAGAATTATTGTTTAGGGCTATGTGCAAGTATCCCAAAAGTCACATGCAGCTCAGGAACCGCGATTTGCTTAGACTGGACGAAACAAGCACATTAATGCATATTTATCTATGTAATACAAAGAACTTAAAACCGAATATTGGTTCATCAAGTCCAGATAGTGTCAACCCTATCAAACTCACTTTTTTATTAATAATAATTATTAATGTCAAGTTCATTTCTACAGTTCAATGTTTTTGAAATAATTTTTGTGAATTGATGTGAAAAATGAGAAATCACATTATTACTATTATCTTATTGTGTTTATCTTCTGACTAGCGGCCCACCCCGGCTTCGCACGGGTATTTAACAAAAGTTTCAAAAATTATAAATTTTAACACACACATACACCCTTCTTTTTGCGTCGGAGGTTACTAAAAAAGAGTATATTATAAAGGAAGTTTGGATATTATTTAAATGAATTTTTTCGTTATTATTTTTTATTTCATTTGTTATTTTTTAATATTTGATTATTTTATATTTATGTCTAATTTTTGTAAAAAGATCATACAAGACATAAACCATTAAATTTATTAGGTCAGAGCTTCCCTGTAAACGATATTTGATGTTGTTTTATTTTATGGCAGCAAAACAAACTGTTTTTCAGGAGCTCCGACCCGCGATAGGCCAACATAGAGTTGGCCATGAGTAAAACATTATTTTTGTAAGTCGATCCCTACTAATTCAAAGGTTTGGCTTTCCGATTTTTAACGTCAATTTGTGTGGTGGCAGTCCAGAAGGGTTTAGTGAATTTAAAAATTCCTGTGGATAATGGAATGCGTCTTTGATATTAGTCACAGTGTCGATCGATTTGTAGTTTTTTATTTGGCCAGGGACTTTTTGAATAACCAGATTGTTTATTTCGTTGACAGCATCATTCCTAGGTGACACTATTGCCCTAGTCAACCAATGAAAGTCCTTTTCGTGTAAATTCTCGATGTCAGGCATCTATTAAAATTTGGCCTAGAGACTCATCTAGGAGGATGTCACAATTTCTGCTTATATTCGGAGTGGGAAAAATTCCTTC
Source organism: Agrypnia vestita (assembly GCA_016648135.1). NCBI lineage: Eukaryota > Metazoa > Arthropoda > Insecta > Trichoptera > Phryganeidae > Agrypnia > Agrypnia vestita. The sequence continues at coordinate 91,730 of JADDOH010004219.1, forward strand.
CCCAAGTTTTAACAGTTGTTGTGGAAAATCACCATCTGTGATTCCATGAAGATGAGCTCTCTTATTCGTCCGTAATTTTAAATTTTCAATCGAAGTCCATAAGAGAGACGATTTCAAGCATGCTTTGATGATATCTGCTCGCGTACCTCTGTTAATGACGGGAAGAGTCTGTCGGAAATATCCAGCAAATACAAAAATAATCCCGCCCGTGAGAGCAGAGGAGTTTCTAAGATCTTTTAAGGTTCTGTCCACGGCCTCTATATGTGCTGTATGGCTCATGGTGCATTCATCCCACATAATCAATGAGGCGTCTTGTAGTAATTTACCAAGAGGCTCATTTTTGCGGATAGAACATGTAGATTGTTGCTCAAGATTTACAGATAGCGGAAGTTTAAAAGTAGAATGAGCAGTTTTTCCATCCTTTAAGAGAGTTACAGCAATTCCTGATGAAGCAACTGCTATCGCTATCTTCCCTGATTGTCTTATCTTAGCAAGTATCAAATTTGCAAGAAACGTCTTTCCAGTGCCACCTGGCGCATCCAAAAAAAAAATTATTTTATTATTATTCACGCTATCGACTATAGTCTCAAAAGTATGTCTTTGATCTGGGACTAATTTTGGCAGGTTTTCATTGACGAAAGCGGTCAAACCATGTGTATTATAGTTATATGTATCTGTAGCATTGTTTTATGTACGAACTGAAAAGTTAATCCAAAATCACTTAGGCTTTTATCATTTAATTGTAATAGTTTATTTTCTATTTGTATCAAACCTTTGTTAGAAATGTCCTCACTGTATGATAAGTCGAAGTCTTGATTTTGCTGCCTGATTCCGTGTCTAATATCTTCACATAAATCTTTTTTGAAATTGTCCCATAATTTCAATGGTTCTGATGGCTGACAAAATAAAAGTATGACTACAAACAACTCTCTCATTGCGAAAGCGATGCTTCTCTCAGAGTATTTTCCCAATGGTCATCGTTTTGTAGCAAACCTCCGTCACGGCAAACCGTTTGATAGGTCTCTTTGAGAACTCCGTTAACGATTTTTAAGTACTCGAATAAGGTTGGACCGCGTACGTGATGCAGCAACATCCTAAGATAGAAACACTCTGATTGAGAAGGATGTACTTCCTAAAGCGGCATCTTTTTTTATCCCTGGATGGCCAACTACGTCCTCACCACGCCTCCTTCTTGTGAATTAATTATTGGCCCATATGTAGTATTGCGGGATTTCGAGGTATAGAAGTATATTTGCGAATTCATCTTCATGACTGAGCTCAAAGAAAGCCAGCAAAGTAGTTTTACGTGGGTTTTGGGCCACTTGTTCAGCCGTTTCTGCGGTAAAATGTGATTTATTTGGATAAGTATTAATACCCAGGTACGAATAATGTGGCCTGGTTTGCACCGGCACGGTGTTACATATTTTAACATAAAAAGTAGTTATTGTGACATAACTGTAATAGTTAGACATGTGGTATCGCGAATTTTTGTAGATATTGATGTTCTCTATAAAACTGTAGTACATAATTTTGCTCTATTGTCAATAATTTCCGCAGCGTATGCGACATAAGGTTTTTTTAAATATTTTTTCACATACATTTCGAAGTTTTCATACGGATTTCTAACTTTTTTGAAAATATTCTATAGCCTATGTTCATCGTGTAGGATTCTAAATGTGAAAGAATTTTTCACATTGGTCCAGTAGTTTCGGAGCCTATTCAATTCAAACACACAATCAAATCTTTCCTCTTTATAATATTAGTATAGATTAGAGTTTAACATTATTTTTATTTTTTAGAAAATACTTAACCGTCATGAAAAATTGAGAACATTTTTATTGTGTATACAGGGTTATTTGAAAACATCAATAACTCGCAGGACTGTATTCCTGCCTTGACTATGGGTCGAAAATGTTCAAGTAGCCATCTAATATCAATAGTTATGGAGTTATGCAATATCGAAGTTTGCACTTCATTTTTTAATATTTCTGACTTAGTTTTTACCAAACGTTGAACTATCATTACAGTAACTTATATTGAATATGAAAAATTCATTATTTTCAATACAAGTTAAATAAAACCCTGCAGATTTTTTTTTCCAATTAGAATTGGAAGGCTTTTATTATTTTATTTGACTTGTAAAGGGAATGAATTTTTCATTATCGATATAAGTTACTGAAATGAAAGTCCAACATTTTACAAAAATAAGTCAGAAATATTGAAAAAAAAAATGCAAACATAGATGTCGCATATCTCCATAACTGTTGATATTAGGTCATGGTTGCTTGAACATTTTCGACTCAACAATTAAAGCAAGAATATAGTCCTGCGAGGTTATTAATGTTTTCCAAATAACCCTGTATATTTCAGGTCATGCCGGCAAAAGATACAACACTAACTACTTTTAGCTCACAGGTCAAAGGTTATCATTAAATTAATAAAAACATAAACAGAATACATAACGTTTATACAAGATGATTCAGAATCCATAATATTATAATAGAAAGATGTGTATGGGAATTTTTAAAATAAAAAATTGGGGGTCATTCTTTATTTAATGAATATAGATTATTGTGTTTCAAACATAAATGCATTTTTTGGATTTGATATTCATTGATAGAGAGCCAGTTATATGTATATCAATTCTGTTCAGAGAAAACAGTAATATTCATGATCATTCATCATGCATCATTTGTGTATCACATGACAATAGAGATTTGTCAATCATTCACTGAATCCTAAATTCCAATCCTACTCCAAAAAAAAAGAAAAAAAAAGTAACAATTCAAATGAATGATTCAAAGTGAATGGTTCAATAAATGAATGATAGTTCCATCAACTGAACGAAACTTCCCATCTTTACAGGACAATAAAATATTTAAGACAAAAGTACATCATCTGTCAAAATAGTTTTGAATGTCGAACATTATTGATCATCATTAAAGTAAAATTAAAGTGTGCTAGTACCTGCTTGTCACTAGGAACGTGGAAAAAGTATCAAAGCTTTTTAATTGATACCAATACTTTTGTACTCGATACTTTTACTCAATGAGTACATTATGGTAGGTAGGCATCGAATACTTTTTTCCAAACTTAGAAATAAACTAATTCGCCGAAAAGAACTAGTACCCAAAGGTGCAGAATTGTGAGGTTAAGCAACAAACACAACGCGGGTTTGGACAAGTGGAAGATAGTCACATACTAGCAGTGTCTTGCTTACATTTAATACATTTGCTATACGCCAGAGCTTGTGCTAGGGTAATCTCAATGACAAGGCAATTGATAGCAGCAAACCCAGCCTGAACCAGTAGCGAGACAGGAATTGATTCATCTGTTGAAGCAGATGGAATTTTTGGAGTTATCACAACACTTTGGCCCTTACAAAAAAGGTTATCAAGCAGGTAAATTTTTATTCACAGTAAATCTGTGATGTCGTTATATTTATCAACACCACTGTCTACTACTCCATTCCGACAGAGGAAGGATAAGAATAATGTACTTTTGCAATTACATCTGTGTGTGCTGCACAGAACAGAATAAATGATACAGGATTACAAAAAAATCTTCATAGAAAATTAGAAAAAGTATCGAAATTGTGGGGTTCACAAAAAAATCTTCAAAGAAAATTTAAAAAAGTATAGATACTGTGAGGCTTAAAATTAAATCTTCAGAGAAAATTCGAAAAAGTATCAGTACTGTAGGTTATCAATAATACAGTATTGATACTTTTGTTTCAATACTTTTATGAGTACAATACTTTTCCAGCGAAACTGCTAATGTGTAACAAGTATCAATACTTGTCACACAAAGTAAACAAGTACTTGCATACTTTTTAATTATCAAAATTCTTAGACGGAAGAAAAAATGTACAAATCCCTTAAAGGGAATGAAAACATTGAAAATAATGAATTGAATTCGTTAATCAGCTCCATTTAAAAAATATTCCAATATTTCTCCCAGCCTTGCCCAAAAAAATTACAGCCTATGGTATGTTGCTGCCTAGTTATATATCTTAAATATAATGCAGTAGGTGTCACAATTTAATGTGCATCTTGAAGTATTTATATGACATGACTGGCACAGAAAAACGTATGTGATCAAGTAGCTTGTTGGTGTATTATTGGTTATGACGCTCGCCTAGTGGTTGATGGTTCGAGCCCCATTCCAACACCAGCAAGTTTATCCTATTTTCATAGCACAACCGTTTAGCTTATTTTGAAAATAGTAAGAATATTGATGCCCCTTGTATTCCGTATTCCCATCTTTATTTAAAAAAAAGTATTTTGATTGACTCATTCTTCAAAAACTGAAAATAAAAATCTATTTATTTTCTTCAAGCAGTATCCAATACCATAGAATAAATTGTTTCACTGATTCAATCTTAAATTTAATGTAAGAATTAATATAAGCCATTTGCCATTTCATTTGGATATGGCTTCACGGCCCATTGAGAGCTTTCGCCTGATGTACAACTCGGCGACAGGCATTTTTTGGACTAGCACACTCCATTCGAAGGCAAGAATTTGGAACGCCACTCCTCACATAATCATTTCATCTCTGCAGACGGATCGCCGTCTATTTGGGATCTTGATGAAAATGGCTCACAGCAGATTTAACGTTCATGCGCTCTACATGTCCTGCACATCTTATCCTTTGCAATATTACCATATCAACTAAATCAGAATTTGTCAAAAATTTCTTTACAACCACTTTTCTAATATGAATTCAAATCAATGTGAAAGTGGAATTACTGAAATTACAATAAAAATAATAAATAATAATTTTACGCTGTAATTCATGAAATTTCTTATTTCATTTTATTTGAGAGAAACTGACAGTATAATATTATAAAAAAGATTACAAATGATTAAACATGAAGAGGACCATCTTACAAATTTCCACAGACTAACATTTTATATGGATTGAATTCTGCAGGAGTTATCTGGTTCCTTCAAGTTACATCAGAAAAAATACTTTTTATATTTATTATACAAATCAAATCTTGAAGTGATTAGAACATTATCATATCTTTAGTTCATAGGTCTGAAGAAAATAAAAATATTTGCTATCAAATTCAATAACAAGGAGAAGCACTAACCATGGTGTACTTACAATTACCGAGTTATCTGTCAAATGGGCTATTTAAATTCTGTCGTTTTTACTGGACTTGTCATTGATTCACACAACTCAACAATGGCTGGAGACTTGGTTATTCTTGCCTATTCAGGAGGGTTGGACACCAGCTGTATTTTAAAGTGGTAAGATTATTTCACCTACTTATAAAATCGTCTTTCATTGACAATTAAAAAATTACAATCAAAAATGTCTATACATTTTAATTTATTTTTAATATGTACATTGTTTTCTTCAGGTTACTTGAAAAAAAATATGAAGTTGTCTGCTACATGGCTGATGTTGGGCAGGAGGAAGACTTCCAAGTAGCAAGGCAGAAAGCACTCAAAATTGGAGCTAAAGATGTAATATAAATCTATACTTAATATATATTTAACACTTTTAATTTATGTAAAAAGAAATATATTACCAGCTGAAAACTTTGTAACTGATGAAAAGGTCTTTAATTACATAATATATTATTTTATGGTTGGCGGTGATCAAACCTTAGTAGGAATCGCTCAAATAGATCAAAATTTAGCAGTCAGAAAATATGTTATATAATGTTGAATTTTATTTTCCTTACATGTATTATTATCGGATGGCTGTATTCAGCTGCACTCTTCAAATATATGTATTTACCTAGAATAGACTTACCAAGTGACTAAAATGAACAATGATTTTTATGCTAAATTGTAATTAACTTTTTTTCTTCATGTCAAACAATCAGCCTCAATCAAATGATCGTGCACGGATGGATTTGTTGCAGGATCAAGGTGACACTTGTTTTACTTATGGATACGTAACATCCTTCTATAGTTGTACATTTTGAAAGTGTCTGTTCCAAATCTTTACTGTGTACATGAAGATAGGAAAGAAGAGCGTGAACCAGCATTATTTTGGTTGATGGTTTGCTCTCTAACTTTCCATATGATGAATGAAGAGTCATATTCTTATTTGTATGAGAAATTTCATATTTAAAAAACACTACTAAGCCCTTCATAGATGAGTGATAAATTTCCGTACTCTCAAGCACCTCAAAAATAAATAGATGTACAGTATAACCCTGTTAATTTTAACCCCGGAAATTCGTAATTCGAAATAATTTCTAGCTCCTTACGCCATGAATCAATTCATTTTAGTTCACATACTCGTAATTCGAAATTTTTTTGAAGTTTTGCAAAAATTTTGCAATCGCATTGAGAATTTTTTTTTGTACCTTGAATTTTGAATTAACGAGGCTCTACTGTATTTAACGTGTTGTATTCAGGTGGTGATTGATGATCTCAAGCGAGATTTCGTAGAGAACTACATGTTGGTGGCTGTTAAGATGGGACTTCTCTATGAAGGACGGTACCTGCTGGGGACTTCTCTGGCTCGCCCTTGTATCACCGAAGGACTTGTCAAAACGGCAAAGAAACTCAAGGCAAAGTAAGAAAGGTTTATTTTTTAAATTGTATGGGTTTGAAAGAAATTTCGCTATTTTTAGAATTTTCAGAACTATGATGTGATAGCAAAATAAAAGGAAATGAACTCGATGATGATATCCAATCAATTCACAAGATGATTACAGAAATGTTTTACAGAATCTATGGATTATGATATTTATATTAATAGTGCTATTAATTGTCAGTACCAGAGTGACATGGCAGAAACAATATTTTAATATTGACCTGTAATTTATAGAATGGCAACGGGAAGTATCTCAATGAAGTACTAATTTTTTAAAAACTTATTTTATTTAATAATACATACCGTAGGAACACCTAAGATAAATAAGAAAATTTTAAATTTTATAGAAAAAGTGAACTCAAAGAATATACATTATTAGTTGCATATTGCTGTATATACATAAATAGTTTTCTAGTTAAGAATGTACTATATATAATAGATCAATTTGTCTGTCTATAGTTTCATTCTTAAGAGTAGGCAGTAGATAGATATTTAAAACCTGTTTATACATGTTTGGGGATGGTTTGGAATTTGTGGAATGAGAGGGTGATTATGATTAATGATGTTTATTTCTCACCGGAGTTGCTCCGGGATCAAGTGAAGATGTATAAGTAAAGTAAGTAACAAAGAAACTTTGATGTTACGCAGCGCAGGTCTGCCAGATGTAATGGCAGACGCCCGACCGGAGATCGCATTCCCTGTATGATGACTTCCCAGTACGATATCCTTAGTTCCCATTTGTTTATAGGTGCGGCAATTTAATTACCTCAATGTTAATAGCTGTGATTTTTGGGTTGGCCGGCGGGTACACAGCAGTGAAAATCGGTGAATTTTTGACGAAGGGATGCTGGAAAATAAGTTTATACATCCTATTAATTATTTCCAGGATCCAGAATGTTTTTTTATATAAATGGTCTAGACACAAAACTTTTTCCCGTAAATAATTCAATTATATATACTCGCACAATTCTCTATTTTCAGTATCACTTCTTCTTCTTCTTCATCAGCCTTCATCTCTCCACTGCTGAATATAGGCATCTTTCTTCTCTTTCCATCCTTCCTTGATGTTTGCTAATTGTAGCCATTTCTTTCCCCCCACAGCGACTATATCATCGGCCCATCTCTTTTGAGGTCTTCCGATGTATCACAATGATATGATATTTCGATGTATCACAATGATTTTCAGTATCACAAACTGCGTCACACAAACAAATTTCTCAAAATTATCCGCTCACTTCGTAATATGTATACTATTCTGTGCATTATACCCATGATCATTAAAGTCGTTTTTGTATGTTGGATGCTGTTAACGAATGTGTGTACAATATTCAAAGACCTTGACAGACAGAACTGGATGCGTGAAATTCTAATACTTTCAATGCAATACTTTGTGGATATGGAACGAATAACAGAATTCACTATTGATAGTATATGTGTGTTTACGCGATTCATAGATGTTTGTAAGTTGGGATGTATGTGTACATATTTCGAATCGCTGCGTGCACATGCCGTTTCATAGTGTGTGTTATGGATAGTCTCTAGAGGACAGGACAAATGGTCCAAAGTCAAGAACACAAGGCATGTATGAAGCAACTGCGCCTGTCACAAAGCACAGGGCTGGACGAGTACGCCTCACACCAATAAAGAGGTTTAAATAGCAAAATTAATAAAGATTTTGAAACTATGGGAGCACATGCATTTATATAGTCCGGTAGGAACTGGTTCATTAATATGTTCGTATTATATATTTTTGTAACGAGTATTAAAATAAATATTTTTTTAGGTACATATCCCACGGAGCAACTGGCAAAGGAAATGATCAAGTGAGATTTGAGCTGAGTGTGTACGCCCTCTGGCCTGAAGCCAAAGTAAATAGCCTTTCTAATTATTATAAAATTTTGATAAGAATAAAAATCCACAATTTACAACCCAATGGTCCACAAAATTAGATACAACAGCTTCTGAATCGCCGTGAAAACCTTACAAAACATTTTTATCTACAATGACAGATTATTGATTATTGGTTATGTCAAAGAAACAAATATTTTGGTTATTTTTTCTTTGACCTTCGGGTACCGGAAGATCGAAAATATCATAGAATTGGGGTCCGGAGTGGGGTACAAAGTGACCCCAGTCAAATTTGCGTGATGTGTGATGAATTATAATGGTTTGAAAATATTTTATAATACTTTTAATTACATTTCTCACACAATGCGAATAAGATTCTACTAAATTTATCAGAATTTTATAAAAAAACATAGTTTTTTGACATCTCGTCACTTACAAACGTTCGGCTGACGGAAGCTGCGCAGGTAGAATGACGTACTTTATAGAATATTCCCGATTGTCGATGAAAATTTTTTCTATTGCTTGCCCAATGTAAATTGGCGTGCGGCAACTTTGGAACTAAAACCCGCCCCGCCTGCACCCGGCGGTAACCCCTCGCCCTGTCATTCAGTTTAATTTCGTATTTGCTCAGCAGCTGTGTATTTTTTAATTTTTCATACACAATATAAGTTACTTTAAGGATAGTCCAACGTTTTACAAAAATAAGTCAGAAATATTGAAAAATAAATGCTAACTTTGATGTCGCATATCTCCTTAACTATCGATATTAGGTCACAATAGCTTGAACATTTTTGACTCATAATCAAGGCAGGAGTATAGTCCTGTGAGGTTATTAATGTTTTACAAATAAACCTGTATATTTACATTATATTGTATATCACATATATTATATCGTCGCTGTATATATAATAAATCCTATGTGCCGTTTAGTACATTCTGAGATACATGAATCAATTTGTCAATTTTTCATATAAATAATGGACATATACTAAAAAAAAACAGTGTTGTTCATCTGGAAGTAATCATCTGCCTAGTAATTATTTAAAATATTTTTATCTAGACTGTACAATTATTTTTTAAAACAGTTTATTCGCTTATCTCAGAATGTACTAAACCTCACTTAGAATTTATTCCATATACAGCGACGATATACAAGATACATAATAATCACTTTTGGTTTTTTGCCCCTAAGAAATATTTTCCTACAATCAGCACAGCACATGAGTTCTGTAAGTAACTCCTGCATATAATTTTAAAATACATTGCAATCAATAATATAATTGCCAAATCAGTTGATGTATATTCCCTACTAATTGTCAAATTGTGTACTACAAATCCAATCAAAATATACAAACGTTTCTCTTTAATCATTAATGTCATTGCAATAAGATTGTACCGATTGCAGAAAACGTTATTTTAGGAGTAGTAAAAAAGAGTTAAAATCATAAGAAATGCATATGTTACAGTGAATCTGTTTTTCTATTGAGTCCATCATTCACTGGCATTTTAGAGAAATTATATTCAAGGTCATTATTATCATATTCAAAGAGTTTTTCACCAATAGAAATGAATACAATATTTTAACTTCTACTTACTAGTGAATTTATTGGTTTCCGAACTGTCAAAAATTAAATTTGACAAGTCTGAAATCCGTTTCCGTAAAAATCTATGCTTTTAAACGAACTTTTATTTATCCAAATTGAAACAACCGGGCCTTGAATAACAATTTAATAAGTCATTGCGTGAACAAGGTTCTTACTGCATTATTAATTTCTTCTGTGCAAATCAACATTATGTAGGTAACGGATATTATTAAAATAGTCATTTTGAAGTGTTGAAAGTTGAAAGTTTCGGCTGCACCAATTCTTCATTATATGATTTTATAACAAGATTCTAATGGCACATGGACCTTGTTTTTCAAAATTTATTTTGCGTTTTGTGTCTCATTCTACACTAGTCTAGTCCAAAGTCACCACAAAGCGACAGTATTTCTAATTTTTATCCTTTGAGCGATAGCATATTCTCTATTCTGTGGCGATAGTTCTGTTTCTCGAACTGTCACACTTCTGGACTGGATTAGTTTAGGTGGGTAACTAAAACGTAATATATTTTTAAAATTTTAATCGCGAACACTTACGAAATTCTGATCATCTTATAATTCAAAAGACAGTCGATTAAACTCATAAAAATGATACGGTGTGAGCAAGCTTCACGTCTGTCACCGACGTCGAGCCGAGTAAGTTTGCGAACTTAAAAACCGCGCACTTTATGTTATACGTCTACCACCCACTTTACACGTGCTTTACACAGCGCAAACAAGAAACGCAAATGACATTAGACACATTTTTGATAAAAAGATAGAAAATTGGAAATGCGGAATAATCTGAATGAATTCAAACGTAAATGATGACTTAGAATCTCTTTGACTTTTTGTATTTTTCGCATCGAGTGTTTGTTACTTGACGCACTTTTAAAGGTTCGTTTAAAATTAATAATACCAGGTGTATGTTTATTTATGTTTCTTTATTTGTAAGAAATAAACTTTTGTTGTATTGTTATAAAAAAAACATATTTAATAAACTTAATTGACAAAATACATATTCATTAATAAAAAATTTCCCTTAACCCCCCAATATTTACATGGTGACATAACCTCGTTTTGTTCCGGCAGTCGTCAGATATCATAAAAAACCCGAGTGCGCGATCTTTCAGCCGACACCTTACTTCGCGATTCGTATTCGTTTTGCGGTGCCGCTGTCCTATTTTAATTTAGGAGTTAAAATAGGACCGCAAAATGAATAAAAATCGCCTAGTGAAGTGCCGCCTTTATACTTTCTACGCTTTAAGAATTACGTGTACAAATTGATAGTTTCACCGATATATTGTCTATGCTTTGAGTAATGCGCGCATTCGTGAACAAAATATATTTTCACGGATAATGTGTAGTGAATCTGAGAATTCGTTGATTTAGATGTTTTCACTGCCCAGACTCTGCCCGACTGGGAAAAGTACATTTCTACTAGTGAAAGTATAGTCTCACTAAAAATGCAAATTCGCTGTAACACATACAATGAGGTCGATTTTTGTGCACTCCTTTATTTCCTGTTACTGGATTATGATCTTAAGAAGGCAAAATAATTATTATAATAATAAATATAGTTTCAAGATAAAACCGTTCAGTTGATAAAAATGGTTGGATAAATATAAGTTTTCATCTGTCACATTTTTATAGGTCATAGCGCCATGGAGAGAGGAAGAGTTCTTCAGTAGATTCCTCGGTAGACAGGACCTGATGCGCTATGCAGAGCAGCACGGTATTCCTGTTCCTGTAACTCCCAAAGAACCTTGGTCCATGGATGCCAATATCATGCATGTCAGGTAATTCAACCATCACTAAATTAACCAGACTTTTGAGTTTAACCCTCCTGTACAGTTTGCACATACTACTTTTATTAAATTCTGATAATTCTTGTTTTACTGTCATCCTAATCACAACGAGCCAGAATTGACAGGTTATCTTGAATGTTTTTTTTATTTTCAGCTATGAATCTGGAATTTTGGAAAATCCAGCCAGACCACCACCGGAAAACTTATACCAGATGACGAGAGATCCTTCCAAGGCTCCTGATAAGCCAGCAGTGTTCGAAATCAAATTTGTCAATGGTAATTCAACACATAATTTACTATCAATTACTATAGATAAATCGTACAATAAGGGTATACTTCGCTTTGGGCAGGTTATGTTTCATACCACCACTGTGAAATGAATATCGTCCTAAAGCGAATAATAAATACCCATTTCTTCATCATAGCTCTAAATCTTAAGTTAAGTATTACTCTACAGTTTATTGCTACGCTAACCTTAGAAAATTCCATTATGTATATGTTCATTATCTGCTTATGTAAAATAATACTTTCTTTAAATAAGATACATAACAAAAAATTGTTGTCTCCTTGACTGATATATATAATATAAATTTTCATTGCGTCATAAAGCGGATAGTAGTGAGCTGTCACATAATTTCAATTGCACAAAAATGATGGTTAAAGTTTTGATCTTTTGTCACAATATGATGACCTATTTTTAAGATGGAGTGACAACGTCCTCAAAGATATCTCTGCCTTAGAGCTTCGAAACTGGAGAGAGCTGGCACTAGACCGAGATGAGTGGAGGAAAATTATTGAGGAGGCCAAGACCCACCAAGGGTTGAAGTGCCAAGAATGATGATGATGACCTACTTATTTTTCATTCAGTCCGTACCAATCTACACATGGCCCGCTGTTACAAAATATACAAATTGAACATTTGTACCTAAAGAAAATGTAAAACTAAAAATTGTTTTTTTTTTAATATAGCCCACAGTTGCTATTGTGCATTTGTATACAGTACAGTTTTACTATACATAATATGAAATATGTATCATTTTTGTCTTATATCATAATAACATAAATCTTATATCATTATCATAATAACATAAATCTTATATCATTATCATATGATGATAAGTCACAAAGAGCAAAGAAAACTCAAAGCGAAACATTTGTATGTATTTGTGTTTGTCATCTTTGTTTATTATATTTTAAATTAATCTTAATTTGCAGGCTTACCAACGGTCCTATATTTGCCGTCTGAAGGGAGTGATTTATTGGAAGTGACAGATCCTTTGCACATGGTAGAAAGGCTAAACAAGTTGGGAGGGGACCATGGAGTGGGGAGAATAGACATTGTTGAAAACAGATTCATAGGACTCAAGGCATGAATTAAATACTACAGTAGAACCTCGTTAATTCGAAATTCAAGGTACAAAAAAACGTGATGCAATTGCGAGAATTGTCAAAAAACACAAAACTTATGAAAAAGCCACTAATTTTGTAAAAAAAGTCTGTATTTTTCATATTTCAAGAAATCATTTCGAAAACCCAATATTTATTACGCTAATAGAAATATCGCAACATTTCTATTACTTAAGTATCCAATATTGACATATTTGTTGTTCTCACCTGGGAAAAAGTTTAAATATTTTCTCAATTTTGTCAAATTTAAAAAAAATTCATTGATTTATGGCGCAAGAGGCTAAAAATTATTTCGAATTACCTGGGTTTTAGAACGCGCGGGTTTTAAAAATTTCGAATTACGGTGATATTTTTGAATTATCGGGGTTTTACTGAATTACAATTTTTATTTAGTCAATAGAAATAATGGACTGCAATGTATATTAGTATTTATTGTCGGCAGATAAATATTTTTTACCGCTGTGAATGATCTCATTTTTTTGATCCATAATTCCATAATTTTCAGTCCCGCGGCATATATGAAACTCCGGCAGGGACCATCCTTCATGTGGCACATCTCGACCTGGAGACGTACAGCTTAGATAAAGAAGTACTTAGGTATAGTATTCTTACATTGTCATTTCATATTCGTCAATATTTTATACTTTAACAGCTACTTGATAAGTCTACATTTTCATGTCAAAATTACAGAGCTTCAAAATGGTTTATATTAGGTTTTTCTTACTATAAAATCACTTAGCTCATAATATTATATATACGTCAAATGACCCAGATAAATGATAATGACCAAACTGCTGTCAACTTTCATGTTATCATTTGTTCTGATCCCTGTAGGGGCTAGAGTTGTTTTTGCATTGTATTCTGAAAATATCACCTTCCAGTCCTTAAAAATGGAAAAGAGAAAATAGATTTCTGTGTACTTCTTAGTATGTCAAATACTCATGATGATCTTTTAATTGTGTGAAAATATATGCTGTGTTATCTCTATAAATGTATATTTTACTACTCACATTTCGAGAATATCAAAATCTCTCATCGACAGGTGAAGTATTAAACTGACTTTAATCAAATTTAGAAAACTGACAAAATGAGCCGGAGTTACTGGTGTAAAAAGATAGTTGTAACGGAAATATTGAGAGGAGAGGAGAAGAGCTGGTGAAAGTATGTAATATTGTTAAGCAAATTAATACATAAATTAAAATTTCTTTTAATTTATAAATTTTCAAAATTATTCACATTATGTATAAACTTTACGAGCGATGGGGTGGAGTAGTTTAATGGTAGATATATGAATGAAAAGAATGACTATTATCCATGATGTGGTGTTGCAGATTCTCAAAGAAAGACAATTTTGAGGTTTCCCAAAACTTACCCAACCAACTGCTATCTGCTTCTTGTCTTTAAACAACTTTTCCTTTGTTGAACACTATGGCTTGGCCAAGGTATTCATTGACTCACAAAGACTTCACATTTTATTTACACAGAATTTTCTAAATAGATAGAATTTTCCGTTGACAAGAAAATTTTCTTAAAATTTAAGAAACTTTTTCAATAGGTTTTTTATTTTGATTTCAGACTGAAGAAATTGTACCAGGATCGCATGTCAGACTTCGTATATAATGGATTTTGGTTCTCCCCGGAGGCCTACTTCGCCAGGCACTGTCTAGAACACTCACAAGACGGTGTCACCGGACATGTTAAAATTAAACTTTGCAAAGGAAACAGTAAGATTTTTATGTGTAATTTTCTTAGCTGTTCTGCAGTGTGCTTCTGACCTCTCTATTACAAAATAATACAGTAGAACCTCGTTGATTCAAAATTCAAGCGACCCAAAAGAACCCCGAGTTAATTCGAAGTTTCAAAAACACAAAAAAAAAATTGCGATGCGATCGCGAAATTTACCACAAATCGTAAAACTCGTGAAAAAAGACATCAATTTTGTGAAAGATGTCTGTATTTTTGCATATTTCAAGAAATCATTTCAAAAACACAATATTTATTACGCCAATACGAAGATCGCTACATTTATATTACTAAAGTATCCGATATATTGACGTATTTGTTGTTCTCACTTGCGAAAAAAATCGAAGTATTTTTTTCAATTTTGTAAATTTTCAAAAAAAATTAAATTATGTGAACTTAAATATATTGATCTATGGTGTAAGGGGCTAAAATACCGGGGTAAATCTACTACGAAATTAACATTTTGTGACTATAAGGTTTAAAAATTTTTAAATTATCAGGGTTCGAACAAACATTGTTTTTTTTATTTTTTTATTTCATTGTTTTTTAATATGATTACACATATAATTTTATATTACAATTATATACATATTCATTACTATATTTTGATGTTTTTTAATAGATGGCTATAAAAATCTTGAAATTTCATACCTCGTGTATGAATGTTCATACCCCGACTTATGTTATCCTTACTGGTCCTACCTATATAGTAACTTTGGGATTATTACTGTACTTTCATTCCAGCAATTAATTTCATTGTATAAAATTTGACATAACGAATTAATTCCCGTTTATCAATTTATTTTTCGTTTATTCCAGTTATCATCCTCGGCAGAAGTAGCGACATATCACTTTACGATGAGAATCTGGTCAGCATGGACCAGCACGGTGGGTTGCGACCGGATCACGCCACAGGATTTATAAATGTTCATGCCATCCGTCTCAAGGAGTTTGCGAGATTCACACAACAGAGGGCTTCGAAATTATCATAAAGACTTGATAACTTAAATACATTAATAACTTTTGTGAAATATCCTGTTTAGCATCTTTCATATATTTCCAAAAATTAAAAACAGATAAAAATAAGTTGACTTTAAAATATTTTTGTAATGTACCAGGTATACTCCCATGCAGTTATAGGATTTAACCTCACTCCTTTCCCTAGCCTGTATATTAAAGTGCCTTTTCAACTCTATAAAGATTAATATTCAGTGGAGCTTTGTACGGCGAACATCCCATATGACAAATTATTCATACCACAAACACAGAATCACCAAAGCATTTTTCTCCAGAGGTACTAAGTTCTGAATACAGAGCTTTTAAGGCATACCTAAACCTTTAAATCATCTAAGTATTAACTCTGAATTGAAGCTAAGTTCGCAATACACCATTAGACTCATAGAAAAAGCTTAGTGTGAAGTGTCAGTCAGGAAGTAGAACTCTGTCTGGGAAACTTGTGGCCATCCTGTGTTCAAGGAGAAGAACCTGATAATGGAACCCAAGTCGTCAAGGACATTGTGGCAATAGCTAAGATGTGGAGGAGTTAATAGAAGAACATGAAGTGCAGCTAACCAAGGAAGAACCGAAGGAGATGCACGAACAAGTGTGTGGGATAACTGATAAAAATGTTTTCTCAGAGGAAAAGAAAGGAGAAACAATTAATAAAGATCCAATGCCTTCAGCAACTATCAAGGACTGGAGTTGGAGTGTGGTACCTCAACACAACTGAATTGAACAGAATGGGGGGCCAATACAATGACGCAGTGCTTCACTATTGATTAACCTTTATTTTCTGAACATGAAAAATGTGTAAGCATGAACCTGTAACCATGAAGAAGAACCAATAGTGTATGTATGTAAACAGTGGCTGTTAAAGAGGGTCAGACCTTGTTTCGTACCACAAACTGGTTACAAATGAGTGAAGTGTGTGGTACCAAGCCCCACTGTATTATTAATTCATACAAAATAACTGATTTATTAAAAATTACACACACTATTATACTACAAAAATTTTATTTTTATTTTTAAAGGTAGGGATTGTGACAGTTCAACATAGCAAGCCAAAAATGAAACATTTTGATCATATTTGTCACTGCATAATTATTGCAGTGTCAGAAGATTCCAAAGATATTCCGAAGAATTCCAAAAGATAACAAATTAGTGCTTGAAATTTTGTTTAATTTGTCAGCAGTAACATTGTTAGTAATATGTATTACTCGCGACATATTAAATTCATTATTTAATCAAGTCTATTGTGACACATGTTTCAAAATTTGAAGTGTCAGCTGGAACAACGTTGCGAGTAACAAACCTGAATGCGAGTTATCCATGAAATAATATTCTATGCGATGTTCATTTTGCAAAATTTATCATACATTTTATCGAACTACATAGTTTTGTTGCATACTTCTTACAATTTTTAAACTAATACTAAAGTAAAAATAGCAAAACTAAGCTTGCGGCGTCTTCAGTTAGTGCTTCACTGTCTTGCATTTAAATGCAATCAAAATTTAAAAAAGCTAATTAATACCTATATATTTATTGATTAGTATATACAAGTAAAGAAAATGTATGTGCATTTATTTATTATTGAATTTTGCCACACTAGGTAGGTACCGTATATCTACATACACATTTTTATTTAGAAAATGTGTTTGGTCTGTGTGTAAAAAAATATGACGTTTGAAATCACTTCGGGTCAGTTGACCGATGACGTTCGGTCATCCCAGCGTCATCGATACATCATGATACTCAATAAGCTCAATATGTAATTATATATTTCATAAATATGTACAAAATATAAATAAATATAAAAAATCGATTTGTTTTAAATTTTTTATTTCATCTTATAAATATACAATATCGTTTGATATTAATTTGTTCATACAAATATACAAATAATTTCAGACATCTATACACATCACCGGATAATATTGCTAACTACATACTTGACTAATTTGTAAAATTCACAACTCATCACGTTTCGGCGTGCTCCTCAACATTGGAATGATTTAGATTAGAAAATTCTTCATCATCAAGAACATAAAACACTTGTCCGTTATCATCGGTGAAGACTTGAACTCCATTAAACGAAGAAGGATCTAGCGTAGTCTCATCTCCATTCGAGTCCTCTCCTTCTTCTATGATAATGTAACTTTCATCTTCGTCATCTTGTAAAGTTTCTAGGCCCAGATTATTAAGAACGTTCATTGATACGACTGAATTTGTATTTGTGCTATTTTCTCCTAGAATATTAATAACGTCCACTTTCTTGTGAGTTGGAATCAGTCTCGTAAATTTAGGTGTCACTTTGTTACTCTTTGGAGTTTTCGGCGTCGGGTCGGGCATACTCGTTGACAGCAAGAGACGGTCGCGGATCTCCGCCGGTCCCAGACTGTGTTTGTCGTGCATCTTCAAGTGTCTCATTAACTTCACCCGGGTCGGGAACCCTTTGCCGCAAACATCGCAAATGTACGGTTTGAAGTTGGTATGCGTGCGCATGTGGATCGTCAAGTGTCCAGATTCGTAAAAAGCTTTGTTACATTCTGTACAATTAAATCTTTTTGTTTTGAAATGATAGAGAAGATGTCGCCTCCTTTCGGCATTGCTGTAAAAAGCTTTGGTGCAAAAGTTACACGGGAATCTACGCACACCGGAGTGCGATTGCTCGTGTCGTTTCAGTTGTGTACTTGAAAACAATGCTTTGCCACATACTTTGCAGCAATATTTTGTCCCTTCTGTGTGACGTTTTTTATGCATCTTCAAGGTAACGATGTTAGAGAACTTTTTATTGCAAGTGGTGCACACCAGAGGAGTCGTGAGCTCGTGCATTCTCTCGTGATATTGCAACTCTTGTTTCTTTTTGTAAGTTTTACCGCAGTAGACGCACGAATAGTTGTTTGATTCTACTTTGGTGTGGTTTACCGAGTGGTCCATCAACTTCTCCAACAAACTGAATGATTTGTAACAAATGACACACACGAAAGGTCTTATCGCCGAATGTTTCCTCTGGTGCACGATGAAGAAATACCTGTCATTGAATCTTTCTCCGCAGAACTCACATTTGAACATCGGCCCATTTTGAACTGCACCCACTGAGGGGTTTAAACCACAACTGAAATGGGATTCAGAATGCTTCAAGAGAATGTTCATATCACATTCTCTGAATTCCGTGAGACAGAGATGACACATGTATGTCCTGAACTTGAGGAGTTCATTTTCCGATTTTCCTTCCACCATTTGTGAATGATCACTCGGATTAATTTCGATGGAAGAAATCTTAGTGATCCTCGGTGCAATCTCTTCTTGACAGAGTGCCTTGGTGTAGCTTTCTCGTTCCTCAGCCGGCATCCTGGCAAATATAATATCCGGTGTTTCATCATTAGCGTCAAACTTTACATTATTCGAGACATACGGTTCTTCTTTGGGAAGGAAATCTAATAAATTTTCCTCTCCCATTGCAGGTAAGTCTACAGTGGACGCTACCTGAATTGCGGAATTATCACAGATAGTTTTGTTACAAATTATATCATCAATATCATTCTTCACAAAAGTGACCCCCCTACTGGCCAACTTCTTCATCAACCTATCAGGGTCGATATCTGCTTCAATTTCATTTCTCTCGTTCTTATCTTTTATAATCTTAATTTCTTCCTTCAGCTTCTTGAAATCGATGCACTGTGAGCTCTTCAGAAACTTTGTTATGTCATCAAAGCCATTTTGACAACCGTCTTCGTCATTATCCAATACCTGAAAGATGTCCTGCAACGCCTCGTTGTTATCCGGATTATTGTCAGAGAAAGAGATATTATAAATCTTTGTGTCGTTCACATTGTCGTGCAGCTTTATGTTGAAAGCACTGTCTGTTATATTATCACCGTTTGACAAGACAGAACTCAATTCCTTGGAAAGTAAATTTGTTTGTTGCGAGTCCACAATGCCTTCCTCAGAGAGAGATATGGACATGTAATTATCAGAATTTTTGTAAACATCAGTGTCTTCAGCGATGCTGGAGTAACTGACATTATTAACGAGTAAGTCTGAGTTTGATATTCCGGAAACAAGATGATCTTTAAACAATGAGCTGAGAGAATTAGCCACACCATCTTCTTCGTGGTTCTTTTGTTCCTTGATAGAGTTCACTTTATATTTGAGATAAGACACTTTCGGAGACTTCTCTTTGTCTTTGGTTTTGGGAGATACATGCGACCTCACCGCACTAGAAGTGCCGGGAATCGTGTTGATGTAGTTGCTGTCTGTCTCATTAGGGTCCACACCAATGCACTGACAGAGCAAGTAGTAAGAGTTTTCAATTTGTTCTCTGAACTTGACAAATTTCTCAACTTTGTCACAACAGGTTTGACAAACCAATCCCGGTAGACCATCGTCAGGTAAAATCTAAAAAGAGAAAATAAATTAATGATTCTAATTTTGTATTAAATATTTTGAAAACAGTGTTTCTCATAGCTGGTAGAAAAAACTTCAGTGGAGTCTTCTTCATTCAATTTTGAATAGAAAATAATTTTTGCACTTCAGGTGAAAGGTCGACAGTACAAAGATAAGGGACATCAAAGCTTACATTTTTATTTTCAAAATTTTCGGGTTATCTCATGTAAAACATTAAACAGGTTCATTGTGTTAAAAATTCAGTAACCCAAGTAACCATTCAGTAACCCAAGTAACCATGTTCCAAAATTTTCTCAGTATATCCGGGAATCGTGCTCGTTAAAACCAAGAGCGATTGCACGGTTATATGCGAAAATCAAAATCATTTTACAGTTTTGGTCTCCTTATATCTAAGTTTGTTATAACCATGTTTTAGCTGTATATAATACTCTGATATATTTTGCCATGCATTATAACTTTACATGATTTTACATTACGTTATGCATTTGTAGTGGCTATGACATTGGCTTCTCATACCGGGAGTGACGGATTTGATTCCTGGTGAGGCCAAAAATACATACATCTATGTGACTTTTCTCAAGTTTAGTAGTTTTTTAATGAGTTTCGCTACTGTAATTAAGTTTTATGGGCTATTGTAGTGTTAAAATTTAAATAAAAAACACCATATTCTGAAATGAAATCAGCATTCAATTTCTTATTTCCTCATTATGTAGTTACAAGTGTGAATGTTAAAATAAGCATACGCAAACAAGATGCCACATTAACCAGGATGCGATTAATGTAATCTCTTACAATTAAATGTTGAGAGGGAGAAAAGAGGAATAAAGAATGTAAAAATAAAAATCTTTGTAAGGGGATAATAATTGTATTTGAACAGTCTAAAACATACAGTATTTATACGGTAATTGTTCACTACAAATGGACAATGATGTTATACATAAAGAAAAAAACGAGTAATGTTTAGTTATTTTACATTTCAAAAATTGCTTTTACTCTAGTATAGTATGATTGTTGTATTTAGCATTTTTGTTTTTATAGTAATCAATAGGCGGCGTCATCCTAATATGGTAATTACAAACTTGCATGGCCATATTTTAATGTAATCATTGTAATGTATGGAGTTATAACAAACTATAACCTAGGAAAGCCGTACCTGAACGGACGCGAGGGACAGGATGCGCTCACTCAGCTCTGATCGCTTACTGCTGTCGTAGATACTCGTCATCACCCCATGCTGGCTTAAGCAAAGACGGCATACGTTCTCAAAGTCGATATCCAATATTATATCCAGTAACTTAGCCATGAACACCAAATGACAGAAGGAACGAGTCACAAAAGCCAAAACGTCAACAAAATGTTTGGCTTTGTCTTCTTCTTTTATTTATCAATAGACAAAATACAACGCAGTGTGACATAAACAATAAACTTTTTATTTTTAGGTTAATTTAAGACTACTTTTGCTATGCACTTGTGACCGCTGCACGGCCACGACCACCGTTTCCATTTCGATCGCTTTTCATAGATAGTGCACTGATACTGCAATGTCAACCGCTACGCAGCCATGGTCGGTTTTTCCGTAAAACTTATTTTTCAATATTATTAATTGATATGGCAGTTACTTTGTGGTGCGACATGATTATTTTAATTTAAACTAAATTGAACCTTGTGATGCACACACATTGATTTAACACGACTATAGTTTCGAGAGGAGCAGTCCCTCTCATCATCAGGCGTAATTTATAACTAACCTAAATACATAAATTAGGAAAATATTTTAGTAGAGTAATGAACGGGTCGCGGAGCAGTGGGGGTAATTTTTGTGTGTGGTCTTTAAGGGGAAGATGCTGAGCAGCGGAGACTTTTGTAAGAATATGATGTTGTTTATGAGTTTTTTCTCAGAATTCAAGTTCTTTTGAATTTCAACGGTTTCCAAACTGTTCATTATCAAACCTTTTTGTAGGTAGTAGTTTTAGTCTGTGATTGTCAAAAGAATGGTTGGAGAATTCTGAGAAATTGTTGTTCCTTAAATAAAGGTGATGTTCTTTTATTCTTATATTTAGGTTTCTAGTGGTTTGGTCTATTTATTTACTATCACAATCTCCGCAAGTAATTTCATATATCCCTTCTTATATCGCTATTCGTATATATCTTCTAATGAATTATTTTTGGTTTTTGTATTAAAAAGGATTTTAACGAAGTTGTCATTGGTATAAAACGCGGGTTTTATATGTACGGGGAAATTGTTAGTAATTTTATTGGAAACTGGGCCAAAATTATATTTTCCGCCAATAACTGTTTTCACTAGTGTTAGTTTCATGCCCTGAGTATAAATGTGTTTCTGTTATCTTTTTATTATTTTTTAATTTTATCATAATTTTTAATTTTATTATTTTTTAATTTTAGTGTGCAATCACATGCATTATTATAAGTTATTTGTTTTATTATTTTTATTTCGCGGTTGTAATTATTTGTATTTAGTGGGATGTTGATCACTCGGTTCAGCATGGAAAGAAAGCTGGCCATTTTTTGTGCCTGAGAATGAGAAGATGACGCGGGAATTACAGTGTCGGTATGAGTGGGTTTGCGTTTTTTTTATTGTTATTCATATAATTTTAATCTATTGTTATTTAACTTAAATTACCAATTTAATTTTATTAATTTTTGATTTATTGTCATTTATTTAATATTAATTTATTGTTATTTAACTCTAATTTATAGTTATTGGTTTTAATAGATAGGTCTAGAAAATTTAAACTATTGTCATTGCATTTTTCAAGAGTGAATATGATATTTTTGTGATGTGGTAAGTATTTAATCCGTATCTATAAATGTACAAAATATGTCATCAATGTATCTATACCAGGTGAGAATGCATGATTTGACTAAGGTATGATTAGAATTTAGAAGATCTGTTTCTAAGCTATCCAAAAACATATCCGCCAGTATGGGTGAAAGTGGAGAACCCATGGGTAATCTATATCACGCTGTTCGTAAAAACAATTATTAAATTCAAAATAATTTAGACTAACACATACATTCAATATTTTTTCCAATAATTTAATAAGTTCATCGTTTAGGTTGGAAATAGTTCGATAAAAATGTTTTTTTATCATCTATTGGGACATTTGTGAACAAATTAACTATATCAAAATAAACTATTTTTGCATTGTCCGGTATATATAGGTTTTTTTATGCAAGCAGTGAATTCAATGCTATTTCTAATAGTATATTTTGGTTTGAACAGTTTATATGAGTGAATTAAATTATTAAATTTTTTACAGTTTGAAATTCGATACGCTGACATATGATGCAACTGGCCTAATGGGCATGTTTTTCAATGTTGAAAATACAATTACTAAAAAAGGGAAGCGCATACAACTTAATTTAACCAACTAACACCTAATACCATCTTACCCAACAAATATATGCCAAAGTTTATTATTAATATTTAAAGCATTAACTTTGTGGTTAGGCATTATAACAGAGTGTTAGTTAAATTAGTATAAACCACTACCGGTATAGGTTTATACTAATTTAACTAACACTCTGTCCGAAAGGTTTGCCCACCGCACTGGCAGCGATAATAATTATTATCAATAGGTTTGTCTTTGATAACATTACCTCAAGTGCAATGATATCAAAGGATTCCACATTCAATAATATAGGTATACATAAAGATAATCTTATCTATGGTTATATATATATATATATAAAGCCCATTAATGTTTTTGATTAATTACAAACTCTTGAAACATCCTTATTATTCTTTTTTAATTGTACTTAACAATATGAATTATTATTTGTTATGGGCCGAATAAAATCAATGTGGTGGTGCACAATTAGCAATATTCAGAAAGGGGAGATTTTAATTACTTGCTTGCTAGGTCTTGTGGGCGACTTTAGTATTTATCATAATTGTAAATACTGTATAATATGAAGTATTGCTTCTTTCTGCATTCACTCTTGACCTAATTATTTACTCTATTACCCCTCTTGAGTAGCATTCTCTGAATAGAATTTCTACTTGAAGGTCGTCTTCTGTTATGCTCAACACTCTTCACCTGATATTCTTAAGTTCACATTGTTTTTGAAGCCTGGCATTCCTCCCCTCAAGTTGCTGTTGAGTTATACTTTCGATTCTTAGGCCAGCAAAACACTGCGCGGATCTTCCGCAGCTGAACGCCTCTAAATTTCTTTCCATGCGATTATCAAAAATACTGCGCAGATGATCAATTGATCCATTTGCTTTGCCAATTTGACGCGACAGAAGATCTGCGCAGTGTGGTGCTGGCCTTAGTCAATGCTGCGTCACGTATTCTGGATTTCATTCTTTACATTTTTTTGATACTGATCTATAGTAATGTTTTGAATTATTTTTAATGTTTGTGGCAAACTTTGTATAAACCACACTATTATTTTTAATGTCCAGTGATTCAGATGTTGAAAACAGTTTTGAATTATTCAACTTGTATTCCTCCATTTTCGTTGATCTTCCATCATATCCTTTCAGCAAAACAGCGAGTTTCGCAAGGGGTGAAATGAGCGAAGTAAATTGACACTGGAGTAGTACTTTATTCTTAAAAATAATATTTCATTAAAACAATAAGGTAAAAAACTATATTGTCAAAACTTTATTTAAAATTTTTGATACATTGCCAGTATCAAAAAAAACAGCAACAAAATAGTGAAACTGTACAAAATAGTGAGGATGTACAGATTATTTTAAAATACATAAATGTACAGATTATTTCATGCGTAGAAATATTATGAACATTATTTATTATTCAGGTCACTTCAAGAAAACAATGTATGTTTATACATATTTCTACATGTCAAATAATCTATGCATGAATTTTAAAATAATCTTTGCATATCGCTACTTTGTAAGATTTTACTATTTCGCAAGATGCACTTATATGCACCATCATTTTTGAAGCATGTATATTGTGGATAGATTTTAAGTAAGATATATAAAAATTAGCCAAAAAGTATAAACATTTTTCAATATACTGACAAAAAACCCTGATAAAACAATGATTTTTTGTAAAACTTTAAAATCTGAGTTTTTTCCAGGTTTGTGTGATTTAATATGATTTTGTTTCGTTACTAGCACAACCTAATAATTATAGATAGTAAATATATTTTTTATTTATTTATTTTATATATATGTGCAACACAGTTCACGCATAGAAGCTTTTACTTTCAGATTACAACAAATAACTGTAACTGGTTGCGGATATTTTATACGAACTGTATGTTTTTCCAAGAAACAACCAGTTAAATATGTCTAACGACCGTAATAACAGCCATAAATTTTTACAACTAATAAGTTACAGAATCATGTATTATTATGTTACCAATGACATACACCACACAATGTCAGAGTGCATGAAAATAAATAAGCTGAAAATTTTATTAATTACTATATCTCTATTTCAAAACACGCTTTTAAGATATATACTTATAAAATTGTAAATATAATAAACATATACATATTTACAATTTTATGTATCCAAAACAAAACTATACACTTATATTTTATTTCCATTAAAAAAAAGAGCAGTTGACATCAAATTAAAAATAAAATTTAATTAGGAAATATGTAGGTATACATGAAATAAGTTTAAATCATAACAAACTATTGTTTATTTATATGTGAATTACACATAGGTATTGCAACTTTTCAATAAATACAGTCGTTTTAAAGTTAGAAAATGATTAAAAATATATAAGAATCTGTTTAACACTGAAAAATATTAAAACAGCCTGGTGTCAGTTCACACATCCACATAAATGGGGTATTCCTTGAGTATTTTATATGCAGGCAGTTATATTATGCGGCAGCTCATTACCAATCCAAGTCAGCTGTTAGTTTTCAGTGCATAGTCCAACTGACCAATCTGTGCCCATGTTTATTATGATAAACGATCAGAAAAACTTATATTTTAAATAATGTTATGCATATGTTCACACGTTACACCAATATCGAAACGATACTCTATTGCCGCGCTCTGTAAGAGAAATTTGTAGTCCACGGAAAGTGGCAGGCACGTAAAGAACGGGAAGATTGCCAAAACAACGGGGCAATCAAATAGTGATGTCTGTCGGCTCTCAACCCAGGATTGAAATAGAGTTGAATGAAGATGGCTACTGGATGGAATATTTTGAGTTTTGTTCAAATCTTTCAGAATAGTGCTGGATTTTTGTCACAGGGACATCATTAATCAACTAATGTATATTATAGATGTCGCGCAGAGACGAAACTGGATTTTTATGGGAATGTCGGTATAGAAGTCTTTTGGGTGTACATAGGGCTTACGACCTACCGTACGGCTGGCTTAGGCAACATTTGTGGGCATTTAGGGTAATGAAAAAAGCTTTGGTGCAGGCCGCGTGGTGGATGCTTACAACACACATGTAAAGCGTGGTACATAATTTAAATATATATACAACTTTCAAAAATAGTAGACATGGTATATTCTATCATGGGTGGAAATGACGAACGTTACATTGTGTAAAGTGATTACTTAAGCCAGCCTTACGATAGGTTGTAAGCCCTATGTACACCCAAAAGACTTCTATACCTACTTTCCCATAAAAATACAGTTTCGTCTCTGTGAGATATCTATAATACGTACAAGATGGCTACTGGCATTATGATAGGCGGTCACATTTCTCAGAGAGGAGGGACCGCGAGCAAAGAATTTTTTTAATGTCTCCATTAACTCACAAGAATTTTTTCATTTTAAATATCCAGTTTTGGAAAACTTATTCCTCCACTTGCTCCTCTATCATATCCACAATGAAGAGCTGATCGGGTTCCTCCGTGTTGACTGCGATTCTATCCGTCTCTTGGTCATCCTCCATCATGCCATCAATGTCCTGTTCTTCTTTTACAGCGTGGACTAGTTGGACGTAAGTCTTCCTTGTATACTGTTCGGAAAAAGATTTCGCCGCATTTCCAGTTCCACACAAAGATATATGCTTGGTGAGAGAATTCTTGGCAAAATAGCCCTTTTGACAGTTTGGACATCTGAAAATAAAATATAAAAAAACATAAAAATTAATGGATAGCAGTAAAAATAAGATAAGTTCACACGGTGACCACTTTGATGTATATTATTGATTCCCTATCAATGCAGCATATTATTTTGTAGGTGCATGTGATTTTCAACTACAATCAGGAATCTAACAAAAGAGAGTGAATTAGATTCTGTAGGCTAGTTAATGCATGCTTGTCTCTGACAAGACTAACACGCATGTGATCAATATTGGTGAAAGTTTGACAAGACTATGGTTGGGGTGTATAGTGTTGTGAATATAGTAGTGTAGTGTTGGTCCTGACGAAGAGATGGGTACGTCTCGAAACCGGTAGATCGTAAATCTGGTAGTGGTTTTTAATAAGTTAACTAACATTCTGTTAAAATGTCTAACCACAAAGTTAATGCTTTAAATATTAATAATATTAACAAGAATTATTACTCCAGATACATCACCTGTGTGTAGAAAATGTAGATGTAAAAAACAAATTTACTATCAACAATGCCTCATGGCAAAATTCATTCAGAGTTGAAAATCCATTTCTTCTGATAAAAAAATATTTTTCGAGGACTAAGTAAATTACTTTTCCAGTTGAGCTATGCTCTAGTCAGTTGATCGTTAGAAAAACCTATGGCATCTTACATAATATTATATTTCTACACTACAATGTAGAAAATGGAAGAAAAAATTTTTTGATGACAGATGTCAAAACGAGGTCTACAGTTTAAACTGTCATCACCATGCTGATTCAACCAGCCCTTTCAAGTTAAAATAGCATAATTTAAGACTAAACCTGTAAGGAAATTCGAGAGAGCCATGTCCTGTCATATGCATCTTGTATTCCTGCCACGTCCCAAAAACGCGTCCGGCGGGGCAGATAGGGCACCGGCGCTGCACCCCCTCCGCTCCATCACCCTCCGTCCGCTCCCTGCGGTGGCCGCGCTCGTGCCGAACGAGCGCTGCCCGCGAGAAGTATGCACTGGGGCATGTCGCGCAGCAGAAGTGTTTCTTGCCCGTGTGGATGTGCGTGTGACGCTCCAGCTCGCTGCGGCTGAAGTACTTTTTGGGGCAGGTGTCACACTTGAATCTGTTTAATTTAAAATAAACCTATAAAATGTCAACTACAACGAAGCATGAAAAATTTGTGAGACTTTGATTGGTTGGTCATTTACGTTTAAAAGTTTGTAATTTAAAAAAAAATTCTTCTGTAAAAAATGGTACCTGTATCTGTGTGTGGCTTTGTTCGGTCATCTCGGAATTTGGCAGTAAAAGTTCATTATAAATCAGTTGTTCATTCTGTTCTGCATTCATGAACGACAGACACAGACAACGAACAACAGCTCACTCTGCACTCAACTATCTACTGTCCATCGACAATTTCGAGACAAGCCTTATCTTGGGACACAAGGATAAGAATAGTGTAGTTAAGTCTTTTCGAGTATAAATCCGGAAGAAGCAAAAGATGTGGCGGCAAACAATGTGTATTGTTCTATCTCAGTGATGATATATTAGTAAGTATTATTATGTATGTACAATAAGAATTAATTTACAAAGTATCTAATTAAATTCTCACAAAACAATAACAGAGTATTATGCACAATTATAAATTCAATAGCAGCAATGGTATAGAAAATACGAACAATTGCACGAATTGATGCGAATCACACCTATGTATAAAAAAAAATTAAAATGAAAACAGCGCAAACCTCGGTTGCATACAGTGCTTCCGTACGTGAGCTGCGAGTGTTAGTCTATTCTTGCAAATAAGTTTGCAGATGGGACAGTGGAACTGCATGCCGGCATCTTTGTGGATGATCTCGTGCGCCTTCAGGTCAGATTTGCGCTTGAAGCCGACTGCGCACATGGAACAGATGAAGCGCTTGTCTCCGTGTATGGGCATGTGCTGCCGTAATGTGGAATTAGAATAAAATGCAAGATCACATCCCTCGGAATTGCAAACAAACGGCTTCAAGCCGAGATGTTCTCTTTGGTGGGTTAAAAAACTAAATCTGTACCCAAATTGTTGATCGCACAATTTGCAAGTGATGTCCCTATCGCCGAACATGTAGTAAGGTTCCAAGTCTGTTCCGGCAATGTGCTCGTCGACATGCTGTCGCAAGGCTTTTGTGTTGTCGCACTTTTCCAGACAGAGCAGGCACTGGTTTCTCCTGCTGGCAGTCAGCATAGACGGGTAATCTTTCGTTTTTGTATGAGAAGAATTTGATTTTTTTCTCTCTGTACGTTGATTCCACGGTTTGATTTTGCTTTTCTTTTTAAGCGTAGACTCATCACTCCCTGTGGACTCCTCTTGCAGGCGTGTATTTAAAGTGTTTTCGGAGAATTGTGTGGGTGACATTGAATAATCATCATCACCGGAGGTCTCTTGCTCTTTGCGCAATGGAATAACATTCATATTGTCTTTAGACTCATATTTTTTTAAAACTTGTCCATTTTCACTAACTCGGATATTAATCTTGGTTTCTTTTTCTAGAATTTCATTTTCATAGCTCGGGTCTAAAGTTTCTATGTCGTATTTGTTTTCGTAGATGCCAGTATCCTCGCTTATGTTGTCCATGAGAGCCTTTTGGGTTCGTAACACCATTTCCCGAAATTCATAACAAAATTCGATTTTGTATCTACACCTGTGGCATATCTTACTAGGAAAACTTTCATCTGGCTCCACCTGCAAAACATTATGATAAAATTATTGCGGCATCAATAAATTAAAACTATATCAATATTTAATTTAAAATGTATATATTACACTTATATTTGTTAAGATCTCAATTTGAGAAGGAACAGGAATATTCTCATTTCCACTGAATATCGAACTGAGCACTCCGTTAGACTGAAGGCAAAATCTGCAGACTGAATTAAAGTCTAAAACTAGTATAACATCGTCGGACATTTTTAAAAGGCGAAAATGTAATTATCGTAATTTATATTTTGCGCAAATCGGTCAAACTTCAGCGATAAACAAGCATAGAAAAGAGACATTTAAACCATGCCATATATAAACAAGCGAAGACTATATTATCATAGATTATATTCATTGATTATTAAAATATTTCTCTATGGAAATGATTGCTGTCAAAATAGGGATATCGTAGAAAAATATACGTAAAGTAACAAGAAAAAGGTAGGTACATAAAGAAGATTTTGCCGCATATTTTCATTGCGATCGTTGTCAAAATAATTTGTGGGTTTTTTATTAGACTTTTTTACCCATCCGAATTCATGTAAATAAATGAAACTTATGATGTATAGATAACAAGTATTTAGTAAAAGTGTCAAAGCTATAGAGCTGATGCACTTGTACAGTTGCCGGCAAACTTCTTGAAATTATTTGGCGTGGTGGGGGAATGCGCAGAAGACGAAATTTGGGTCTCGCTGGTGGAAAGGTAGATGCGCAAACTTCCCCCCACTACGCCGTAGAATTTCAAGATGTTTGCCGGCTATTGTAGCAGTAGATTAGGCGGTCTAGCTGCATGTAGTCTACTCAGAGTATCGTAGACTCTAAGGAATCGTAAAAAAATCAAAATAATTTAACTAACTAACCATCACGCCGTTTCTCCGTAGGGGTAGGCAGAGAGGATTGAACGCCACACCACCTCTTCTTCTATCCTGGCACACCACTTTTGCTTCGACCACATTCATACATCTTCTCATACATGTTCTACGGTTGTTGCGGCTTTTAACAGGGCCATCCTCAAATACTTGTAGTACCTGATCGTGCCAGGTCTTTCGCGGACGCCCTCTATTCCTGTTGCCTTCAACACTCGCCTCATATATTTTCTTAACCATCCTTTCCTCATTCATACGTTCCACATGACCAAACCATCTCAGCACTCCTTTCTTTATTCTATCTACCATATCTAACTATACTATACTATATACTTACCAGAAAATATTAATAGACATTGAGCTCAGAAAGGAACCATAAATTCGAATTTATTTCATTTAAAAATACAAGTCACAAAAACAGAGCTTTATTTAATAAAATGTATTTATATACCAGTAAATGTTAAATTTATGAAACCCATGTATCAAGTATGGCAATTTAGCAAAATAGTAAGTATAGTTTTTTAGGGATTCTTCGGTTTTAATAACTCAGAATTAGCTGCCGTTATTTTAATAGGAGTGAAAATGAACGGGCTCACCACATCCTGCTTACTACACGCAGATGATGCAGTATTAGTGGCTAAAAATGAAGCTGATCTGCAGTGCCTGGTGTCCAGGATGTCCAATGTATGCGCGGGGAGTGAACTTCTGATGAATGTCAGCAAATCAAAAGGAATGGTGTTCGAGAGAGACAAAAGAGTGACTAAATTTGATGTAATCGTAAAAAATGAATATATGTTTCATATATCCCTAAAATATGGGAGCGGTGGCGGCCTTAATAATCGCGAGGCTCCGGGCGTAAAATTTTTACGAGTCCCTATTCCTTTGTACGAGGCCCTGCTCCTGCTCATTTTATTATCTTGTATTGCACATAAAACTAATTTACGAACAGTTTTACGCAGTTTTTTAACAGTACACATTTTACCGTAAATACTGTTCACAAAGCGAAATTAACTAAAACTTAATACAATTTTTATTTACGTGCTGAAAGATAATTTGGTACACAAACGATTATGTAGCGCATACAGTTTTTAGCAAACTAAGTGTAAGGTGAGGTGACCGAGGTGACTAGATTGACGAACGAAGTAAAACACAGGGATTCCCCGAGCGTAAATCGAAAACACAATGAAATGCACGGTCTTGT
Organism: Agrypnia vestita; assembly: GCA_016648135.1. NCBI lineage: Eukaryota > Metazoa > Arthropoda > Insecta > Trichoptera > Phryganeidae > Agrypnia > Agrypnia vestita. Next base: position 123,891 of record JADDOH010004219.1, read on the forward strand.
TAGGCGCATTCAAGTCTAATAAAGAGTTACAGCATTTTTTCTACTCAGCTTGTTACGCGAGGCCCATACAAAGAGCGAGGCCCCGAGCACTTGCCCTACTCGCCACCCCCTAAGGCCGCCACTGTATGGGAGACATGCTCCCCCCGAATCAAGTCATTCATACTGTGAGAATCAAGTCTCCCATTACCTATATGAAACGCTTGGCACTATTCCCTTCCTATACTGTTGGTGGGATGATTACAAAATTTATTAACCAATGTGAATGGTTATTATACCAAGTAAGTTTACCCAATTAAATTTCTTGTCTTTGAGTATAAAAACATTTAAAATATGATATACAATAAGGGAATTAAAGGTAAAAAGTGCCCCCAGTGTCCTATATATTAAAAATATAAATCAGTGCATTCAATCCTAACACAAAAACACGTTTAGCAGATCAGACGTAGCAGAATCTGTACTCGGCGCCTCCAAAAATATTTTTTATTTGAACAATGTTTTGGAAGCCCATGGTTTCGATTCTGATACCTGCAAAGGTGAAAATAAAAAACAACTGATAGCATTCAGTTCTAGAGTTAATAAAAAATATATAACATTTAAGTATTTTTTTGAAAAAAGTCCTTCATCCCCAAGAGAATTTTGAAAAATATTTTGACGTACCTACGACCTACGACCACCTACGACTTTCTTTCTATGCGTATCCTATTATAGTCCGTCCAACTTATCTGGAGAATAAAGGAGGGCGTCCCAATCGTTGTGGTACTGCCCATAGTCTAAAAATTATCTCATTTGTAGGGAATTTTATGCAAATTCGTTTTTTCTTAAACAAGTTATTAAGCAGTATAAGACACGATAAAAAACAAAAAATGTAAACTAACGTACAAATAAATTTATCAAAATATACATTCGTAAAATACTCAACGTCACAAAATGGCGTTAAAAATCAAAGAATAATACAATTTTCAGGAAAAAAAACAAACAATAATAATTATTTTAGGCCGGCGCCACATTACGCAGATCTTCCGCCGCGTTTTTTCCGTTGCGCCAAATCGGCAAAGCAAATAGATCGACCGATCATCCGGGTAGTGTGTTTAATAAGCGCATATTGTATGGAAAGAAATGTAGCGATGTTCCACGACAGAAGAGACGCGGCGCAAGATCCGCGCAGTGTGGCGCCGGTTTTATTCGGTGTCTCATACCTAATGATCATGACCACCATGTTTAACTCAGTAACTCCTAAGGATATCAATCGGTTTAGGGCCGTTGTATCAACTTGGTTAATAGTAATCTTTCGTTCAAAGCATAGATATTTTGCATTTTCCACCGATCAAACAACTCGCTCTCGTAAAAATCTATGCTTTAAATGAACTATTGCTATAAAGTAAGTTGATGCAACCAGTCTTTAATGTGCATAAATAAAAAAGTTTATTTTTGAAAAAAGATGTTCATACAAATGAACTCGTTAATGAATTATGTAATAAAAAGTATAAATAATAAAAATTCTATGTAAAAAAATTATCGAATAAAATATGTTCTAAAACTTTTCTCATCTTACGGCTTCTAATTCAATTTTTCCACTTCTCCTTGTTCTTTTTTTTCCGGGTGTAGATATTTTAATGCCCATTTCCACGGCCACTTTACCTTCTTTAACTATTTTGTAAATTGCCGATTCAGAAATACCTGAAGATATTGTATAATAGTAAAATAAAAAAACTAAGTATGGGAAAATCATTATAACTGCATGGCAGCACTAACCTGAAGTGGCGGCAATAAGTTTATGAACAAAATCAAACGGTATAATTGGGGCTTTTAGACGTTGTTCCTCTTCAAAAAACGTGTGCATTTTCAAGATTATTTCCCGAACACCGCTTTCAATGGTTTTGGCATGGTGACATCTAAAATTTTCTTAAAGAACTATTGAAACAGTCGTGAACCCCTCTGTAAACAAAGGTCTGTCAGCTGTAGATAATCCAAGATGGCGTCGTTAGTTCCAAATTTGACCATTCTTCAGATAAGTTAGACGGACTATATCACGATCCTTTCATACCAATAATCACAAATAATCGTAACTTTTTGTCTTATCTTATGATCTCTTTTCTATGGTCTTATCTGCGTGTCTGTCTGTCTGCGTATTTTGTGGTATGTTTCAAAGATTCAAAGTCCGCGGTAGTTGATATTTTTATTTGATTCGGTAATAACGATTGACTTTAGTTTATCGCATGCAGTGTCATTGAGTGTACGTGATATAAAGTATCACAATATGGCTGCGGTAAGGAACTCATTCATAAGGAGTACCTTCTTGAAGAGGTTGGCACCCAACAGAGATGTTCCGGTAAGGAATCTTAACCTGCAAGAGTACCAGAGCAAGTCGTTGCTGCAACAGTGCGCGGTAAACATACAAAAGTTCAGAATCCTAGACGAGAAGCACCTGGACAACTCGGCGCTGAAGGGCTTCAAGGCGAATGAATACGTTGTCAAGGCCCAGGTTTTGGCCGGCGGCCGCGGGAAGGGACATTTCGACAACGGTTTCAAAGGCGGCGTTCATATCACGAAAAAGGTCGACGAGGTATTTTCGTTGGCGAAAAAGATGGTGGGAAACAGACTGATCACGAAACAGACGCCGGCAGACGGTATACTCGTGCATAAAGTGATGGTGGCCGAGAGTGTCAATATCAAGAGAGAAACATATTTGTGCATCGTGATGGATAGGCAGCACAATGGTCCGGTCCTAGTGGCGTCCCCTGCGGGAGGAATGGACATCGAAGCTGTAGCAGATAAAACCCCACAGTTGATCAAAACAGTGCCTATAGACATTTTCGAAGGCGTGACAGATGCTATGGCCGATGATGTGGCAGTGTTTTTGAAATTCGAGGGTGATATGAAGAAAAAGTGTGCAGAGGAAATCAAGAAACTGTGGACACTGTTTTTAAAGGTTATTCTTGATTTTTAATTTAGTTAAAGCTAAAAAATTATGAGTGTATCAAAGGTAAATGTTTGAATGTATTTCGTGGCTTTTAATATATATATATATATCGTATATTCTTTCCAGGTAGATGCAGTACAGCTGGAGATCAACCCTCTGGTGGAGACGGATGATGGTCAGGTCATATCGGTGGATGCCAAGATTAACTTTGATGACAATGCCAAGTTTCGGCAGAAGGAAATCTTTGAAATGGATGACACGTCTGAAAGTGATCCTAGAGAGGTAAATTATTGAAAAATCTATCAACTTTTTCTTTAGAATTGATTATAAATTAATCTAAGCTATTATTTATATAACTATGGTAAATTTTGAATTTTTTTGCAAAAAGCATGTTTTCCAATAAAATAATTGAGAGCTCTCATTTCAAGAAAGCCCTTGGATAAAAAGGTCGCCTTGGGTTGCAATTAGTTAAAGAGTGCAATCAACTTCCACAAACACAATCGCTCCAATAAAATATTCATATTCTTACATAATTCGTGAATTATCATAAATTCATATCATATTTCTCCCTCTGTCTAAAATAATAAATGTATTATATTACAATATTAAGAATTATGGACCGGTTGTCAGAAAATATAAAACTTCGAGAGCCGGTTGTTTGATTAGTGATTTATTAAAAAGCACAGATTTTCGCGTCTTCCACCAATCAAGCAACTCGTTTCTGCAAAAATCTACACTTTTTTCTTAACTATTAGTGCTGATGAAACAACTGTCCCCAAGTGTTCCCATGGTATAGGTGTTTTTTTTTTTAGAGGTATTGAACTTTAAAATAAAATAAAATGCACAATGTAATGGCCATAGTACTGGCTTTATTGGAAAGATAATTTTATGCCATTAGTGTTTAAATACATGGTGTTTTTTTTAGAGGTTTGTTTTTCGAATTCAAAATATCACGTAATTTAACTTTTTAAAAAATATTTTATTTTATACTTTTAAAATTATATTTCTCTACGGAGCCTTGCTGTATGCAAATTTACTGTGTTCAAGTATGTTTGTCTCTATATCATTCTAGGTGGAGGCAGCAAAATACAATCTGAACTATATCGGTATGGACGGAGACATTGGATGCCTGGTGAACGGTGCTGGACTAGCCATGGCCACCATGGACATCATCACCCTAAATCGAGGCAAACCCGCTAACTTCTTGGACGTGGGCGGATCCGTAGGAGAGGCGCAGGTCAAGGCTGCTTTTGAATTGTTGACCTCTGACCCCAAGGTCAGGTCGATACTCGTCAATGTGTTTGGAGGTTGGCTTATTTGTCGAAGTATTTATATAACACTAGTTTCAATCGGTGAATATTTTAGACAAAATAAATTTAAAAATGATCATTATATTTTATAAGAAATCTTTTTAAATTCACTTAAAATATTATTATTACAAACCTTCAACTTAATTACCAAACTAATTTCAGGAATTGTAAACTGCGCTACAATAGCCCATGGCATAATCGGCGCCTGTCGCAGTATGGAATTGCGCATCCCACTAGTGGTGCGGCTGGAAGGTACCAACGTCACAGAAGCTCGTAAGCTCCTCCGAGATTCCAAACTCCCGATCCTGGATGCTGTCGACCTGGACCAAGCAGCCATCTTGGCCGTTGGGAAGTGAGGCGTCATGTGCGGTGTTGAAGTATTAAATTGTTGGCGGAACGCAGCTATTCAAAGATAGCGCAAGGTTGGAGATGGAATCGCTCAATATCCCAGCGGAAAATAGCACAGAATAATAAAATACCTGATTATTTTTATGAAGAAGCTCAAACATTAATTTCTTTGTAAGGATACTGTTACCATAATTTTTACATATACCTCGTTTTGGTAATTTTTAAAAAATATATTACCTTTTTGAGAAATTTCATCGATAATTTGAAATTACCTCCTGTAGTACTCGTACACAGTACAGTAATTCTGTTTTTTTTTTTTAGAGTAACACTGTTGTTATAAAATTACAGTAATTAAGATTCTATAAAAATAACGCTTTTCTCTTAAATAGAAAATAATTTTCCGTCTAAATTTCATTTTATAAAAGGCATAGGTACTTGTTTATCAGTAATTATTGAATAATTTTAACATTTAAAGGGATTTTGTATAATAAAGGCTTCTGCGCCCTTGAATTTCAGTTTAGCAAGGTTTTACTGTACTGTCCAGAGCGAACATTTTGGATTAATTGAATTGTTCCTAAATGTCAATAATCAATTGTTCCTACCCACTTTACTGCCTTTAGATGTTAGGGAATGATGCAGTTTTCTATTATTGTTATGTAGATATACTAGACTATTTTTACAATTGTTATGTTTATTGATACCCATGTAAAATAGTATAGGTTTAATATGTATAATATATATTTTATACTGGCTAAATATTGTTTTATATCGACGTGCAACTTGATGTTTTCCAATTTTTTGGTCTCGAAGAAATCCCAATGTGACTAAAGTTTTACACTTATATTGTCTCCCACCTAAAAGATTATAATTATGGAAAAATCTATTTTCCTTTTCTTGTAACAAGCATATACAAAAAAACTTCATTAACTTGTTGTGGGCCGTAAATTTTCGGAATTTTTTGTGATTTTTCTTTTTACGAAAAAACCATGAAAACATGCGTATATTAAAAAAAAAACACACACATTCATATTATTTTATCGTAAGTGTCGAAACGCAATGATTTTTTTATCATTTAAGTAAAAAAAATAATCTTTTTTTGAATTTCCATAATGTTGCCAGCGCAACATTTTCTGAAAAATAATAATATTTTTTTTTATTTGTTTTTAGAGACAACACTACTATTAATAATAATAATCTTCTTCTGTGTGATATATTTTGTTGCACGGCACGGCACACGACGGGACATCGCACTCATAACACATAAATATGATACACTTTCACACACACACATATTTCAAATAAACGCAACAAAATTGCGTGTATTTTTGTTAATAAATCACTATTAGTATTCAATTGAATCATAAACCAACAAAAACTGACAAATATCGCAAAACATATCGTATATATTTGTATATACGTGTACAAATAAATCGAAAATCGAAAAAATAAATCGTATTTCCCGCGCACATTGCGCGTGACCTTGACGATGGAATATTTGAATTTCGATTGCACAACACGCGATCGGGGCGACATCTACAACTTCTCTATACGATTTTGACGGCAGAAAAACTTCCGTTTTGATTGTTGATTTAAAATATAATCGGTGATGTTTTTGAGTTGAAAATGGAACGACAGGTCACAACAGGATTTCTCTATTGGGAAAAAATTACGTTTTTCAAATTCGATACGCGGCCGTCGATAAATAAATTATTTTGTGCCTGTCGGATATGTGCGTCCGCGGCCCAGGGGGGGTTAAACGTTTAAGTGCTGAGAAGCGCCATCGTGCTTCTTCTGCATCCTCTCTAAAATTGCGTGAAGCGTGACGGCGCTGCTCACAATCACTGTGTCTTCGCGTGCGAGTTAGATGGGTAAAAAATATAAACTTGGCGAGTGTCCGCGAAGTTTATATTGTATCAAATTTATAGTTTGTGTGCAGCTATGATTTTTTCTTATTGTACCAATAGAAATGAAAGAATATGGCTCAGTACTAAAACGGTTAAGGTTAATTTGGTGAAAAAAGGGCATGTTTCAAGAATTTTTTTTGGCGATACGGGTAGTGCTAGTTTGTTTACTTAATTTTTATATAATAATACATTATTTTTTAAAATTTTCATTGCAAAATATTTATATTTAAGCGAGTGGCGGTGAATCTCTGGAGGCGCCTCGAAAAAAGTTGTTTTTCGGTGTACATCATAACTCAAAACAAAATCATCTGAAACAAAAAAATAAAAATGCACTTGTTAAAGAGGATGTTTCTCGAGATAACACTGTGAAGATTTTTTTTTCGTTTTTTCATTTTTGATAAAAAAATCGGCCAATTTGTTACTGTAAAATTAATAATTATTAAAAAAAAAAACTCACGGTGTTACCTGGTGAATTAAGTGAAGAAGTACTGTGCAAAATTTCAAAACGATCGGTCTAGTAGATTTGAGTTACGGTGTACATGGACTTCAAAAATTTCAAGTTTCAGAAAAATGTTTTAAAAACAATTATTTTATTCTTACGCGTATTCGTCGATGCCAGTTCCATACAGCAAAGAGTTTTCATCAAGAAGATCTAGAGCATCTTGTCTCAAAACTCTTCCAATACAATCCGGTAAGCGCGTCCATCAGATGCCCGAGCAGGTACAGAAAATCAGTCTGAGTATCACTCAAATGTTCATAACTTCGTCAATTTTGCTCCAATTGACTTGAAATTTTGACACAATATTATTCATTTAAAAAATTTAAAAAAAAATTAAATACCTTACCACCCCTTGATTAAAAAAAAAACAGTCATCCCTTCAAATTCAAATTTGCCACATTCATTTTTTTTAATTTCTTAAAAATCTTGGAATAATGAAACAGCATATACAGTTTGGCATGAAATATTTATTCCATTTCTTTCATACATGGTATCATCCTGCAACTTTGGTTAAAGCTAGTAATTACATACAAATATTTTCAAACTAACCACTCATCAGAACACAACGGCAACAAGAGTTATGAGATTTCTTTGTGATAACAAAATAATCTGAATATTCCAGATAAATTAAAATAATTAAATGAAAATAAAAACAGACTGATGGACCAAAATAACAAGAGCCCAGTGCATTAATGGAATTTGCTTATTGCTATCAGTTTTTAGAAAAATTGTGTATGTCAGAATTATTGCTAATGATCAATTTAAAACAATATTTATTACAAATATGGCGCTAGCTAATTGAAAGAATTAGGTGCCGAACAAAGCTCAAGTTATGTTGGTCAAAGAATTTATACACAGTAAAAAGTACATTAACAAAATAATAACAATTTATTTATTATATTATTTTACCTACAAAAAATATTTAAAACTTGATTGAAAATAACATAAATTACTAAACAGCAATGTATCAGTTTGAACCTCTTGCGAGCCTTTTATTGAACTACGTTGAGTGAGAATAAAATCAATCATTTTTAGTACACTAAACTTTTGAATAAATATAGAACTAAAATGATGGTTTGCAAGATCTTCAAGATATGGCACAATACTCTACTGTTCGGCGAGACAGCTTTGAACCATAAAAATATATTACATAAATTAAATAAGTAGATATTAGCCATATTAATAAAATATGTAGATATATTCCATTACTCTGAGAAAGTATGTAAATAATTGTACAGTAAAACCCCGTTAAATCGAACCCCGATAATTCGAAATTTGTCATAATTCGAAATTTTTAAAACTTTAAGTCCCAAATTGTGAATTTCATAGTAAATTAACCCCGATAATTTGAAAACCCCGGTAATTCGTAATTCGAAATATTTTCTAGCCCCTTTGCGCCGCAAATCAATACATTATAGTTCGCGTAATTCGAATTTTTTTTTAAATTTGATGAAATTGAAAAAATATTTCGAGTTTTTTCGCAAGTGGGAACAACAAATATGTCAATATCGGGTACTTTAAAATGTCGCGATGTTTATATTAGCATAATAAACATTGCTTTCTCGAAATATGAAAAACAGACATTTTTCACTTTCAAATTAATTACTTTTTCATGAGTTTTACGATTCTTGGCGTATTTTGCAATCAATTCACGGTACAGTCTGTCAAGAAAGTCTTGACAAATAATTGAGGGCGCTGCTATCGTTCACATGGTAACACTATTTAAAGATTGACTGTGTTAAAGTAAAACACTGTAAGCGAAAATTTTTTCGTAATTATTTTTTTGTTCCTTTAAAATGATTTTTTATCAACCTATAAGACACAAAAGTGTTACATACTTTACTTATTTTTACTTCCAGACATAAAAAACTTCCAGCAAATTATAAATATTAGAACATACACTAGTATGGCTGTCTGTATCCGACTGAGGTCATGTCATCTGGTGTGATTTTATATAATATAATTAAATGAAATAAATTGATTAAGGGAAAAATAAAAGAGATATAATTATTGTAATATAAAAGAATTTAATAAAAACATTAAGTTAAAAAAACACAGTATAGAAAAAATATTACTACTGCTCTATTCCATTAATACTGCTCTATTCGAAGAGCATTTTTTGTATGAAAATCCTATGCTGATTAAAATTTTTCGCAAAAGTTCATGGCTTCCTTCAAAATTTAAATCGCCCCGTACAACTTGCAACAAACTTCTCAAAGTGGGCACCTCTTTTTTTACTGTATAAAAAATGCACTTTTTGCCTTATGGCACAGATGTCAAAATCATCCAATTCTTTTTTGGTCGCTCTTTCCTGTGTTTACCCGGTGTTGTAAATTTGCCTCGGGTTGTATTTCCCTCCTTGACAATTCTTCTTACAGAACTCAGGATGTGCCTGAAAAAAAAAACATTGAAATTCATGAGCAACACATTAATTTATTTTTCTAGAATCAGTTTCAGAGTTACTCAGTTTAGCTACTTATCACACTGCCAATGAGCTGATGCTAATGTTCGGCAATATATTTTTGTATTTTAAGTATATTAAATAGATTAGATATGAAAAAAGGAGAAAATTGAAAAGTAATATTATGTCGTAGTAGTGATACGCTTCGTCTAACCTAAATGGCGCTTACCGTGTTTTGTTCCTTGACCGTCACTACAATCTGTCATCTGTCATTTATTAGATACATTCGAAACAAATTAAATACCCTAGAATGTAGTCTAATAGACTTGTTATACATTTAAATGTTAAAATTAATCAAGAAAAAATAATTTAAAGTATAATGAACACAGTACTTACCAGTCATTTGAGATCTTCGCTCGAAAACATTATTGATGTCACATGATAGCTTTCCGGCTTCAGACTCCGCCAAACAATGCGTATACACACTAAAAATTATCCGCCTAGATCCACTACGAATTGTTTTACTCATATTATTGTTTTTAAAGTCTTTCAACGTTAAAAAATATTAAAAACAAAGAATCCACCACTTCTTAAATTAACCTCAACCCAAAACAACACAAGAAAATGACAAGAATGACGGAACTGCTAGTATTGCCAGTAAAATAATTTTTTGTTTCTCAGTTTACCCACGATCAAGACTTTATTGACAGACTGTACCTTATGGAATGCCCCTTTTCTATACATATTGTGTAGCGATCCCTAAAATTGAGGAATCCTGTTTATGCTTTCTTCAGTTGGCTGCCTTGATTTGCGCGGATAGTTTAGTTTACGGCGTTTGTGCTAATCCTAAACACGTTTTAAATTGTTTTTCATGTTTTTAAATTTGTCTTTAGTTCAATTTTTTACTAATCACTGTGTTTGTGTTATTAAATTTCTTTGTAAGATGTTATTAGTGACTTATCTTCACATATTTATTGACATTTGTATTTCTAGTAACCGTGCATTGCTGGTTTGAGCTGGAAAAAAGGCAGAATCAAAAGTTAAACTCGTGTGAAGATTGAAGAAGCGTTCCATAAATTCATGTATAACTAAAAAATTTTGATTATGGCTATCCATCCATGGAAAAAAAAGGTTTTTTCGCAAGTGAGAACAGCAAATATGTCAAAATGCCGCAATCTTTGCATTAAAATAATAAATATTGCGTTTTCAAAGTGATTTCTTTAAATATAGACATAAATATAACAAAATTAACGATTTGAAAGAGTTTTACTATAATTTCAAATATGTTTTATTATACTTTGTAATACACACACAATATGAGTTATTAAATTACAACTATAGTTTCGAGAGGAGCAGTCCCTCTCATCATCAGGTATAGATAATAACTAATTTAAATACAAAATTTATCAATCTAATTGGGTAGGTCAGGGGGGTCAGGGGGGCGCGCGGCAGGGAAGGGTATTTTTTTCGCCGAACAGCTCTAGGAGTGGTGAACTGGACTGAAATGTGATATTATTTATTAATGTGTTTCCAGAATTTAAATTTTTTAGGATTTCAACGGTTTCCAAACTATTCATTATCCATCGTCTATGAGGAACCGAGTGGAGTAATTTTAATTTGTGACTATCGAAAGAATGATTGGTGTTAATTATATGATTGGCAAATTCGGAGAAATTGTTATTTTTTAAGCAGCGGCGATAGTTTGGAAACCGTTGAAATCCTAAAAAATTTAAATTCTGGAAACACATTAATAAATAATATCACATTTCAGTCCAGTTCACCACTCCTAGAGCTGTTCGGCGAAAAAAATACCCTTCCCTGCTGCGCGCTCCCCTGACCCCCTGACCTACCCAATTAGATTGATAAATTTTGTATTTAAATTAGTTATTATCTATACCTGATGATGAGAGGGACTGCTCCTCTCGAAACTATAGTTGTAATTTAATAACTCATATTGTGTGTGTATTACAAAGTATAATAAAACATATTTGAAATTATAATGTTGCACCACGAAGTATCTGCCAAATCTTTCAATGAGTTTTACTATTTTTGGCGAATTTTGCAAACACCGCGATTTTTTTTTGTACCTAAAATTTCGAATTAACGGGGGCCCCTATAATTCGAAATTTATTTTTTGGGTCCCTTGAATTTCGAATTAATGAGGTTTTACTGTACATAAAAATAATCTTGCACTTGTTTTCAACTTCTTCCGATATAAATTAATGTTTGTATTATATAACTATTCACTGTAACGCTTCTCATATTTAGTTTGATAGCTCGGTTACACAAAAACCTATCTACAGTTTGTTTAGTTTTCACAAGAGAAAAATTTTCACGATTGAGGAATAAACTTAAGCTAGCTAAAAGTAATAATCAAACCAAATTTTAACAGATGTATAAATGGTATTTTTAAATAAACTAAAAAGTTAAGCGCAATGGTATATCAGCTGAAGAGTTATATCAATTTTATTTTTGTGAGATATGTTTTAGATTATTTCATTTTAGTTTTTGGGAAATGTTTTCTTTATTTTATGGATAGAACAGTTTATTCTGAATAAGCCCGCATAATTAACTCAAAAATGCATTTTTTGTAGACAGGTTTTGCATTATCAAGCCACCACCTTGATTTGATAAAAATATTTGATTCATAACAGAGTTTTGATCTTGATTGAATAATATTTATCAAAACAGGGAGCTTGGGCAATATAAAATAGACTTTACTCTATAATAATATGAATGTTTGTCTATCTGAAGAGTGAGAGTCTGCTTGGTGAGCGGGGTGTTTGTTGAATTCCATTTTGAATCTGAAAAGGACAGACCTTAAGTTACACAGCAAATAGAAAAGGGTTTGCACATCTTACACTTAACATATAGAAAAAATACTTGTGTCAACTTTGACATGTTATGTCATATAGGTAAAGACGAATAATTCAAAATTAAACTTTAAATTATAAGAGGTATTGCAGAGCTACACAACAATATAAAACTATATGATCTTAACCAAACTAATGTAAATTATTATCAGTCAGAAGTTAAGACAAATAAAAGTCTCACAAAACAATGCTTGCATAAGATAAGTCATGAGATAATACAACGGCAATATCTTTTTTTCTTGTTGAAATAGCAATTAAAACGATCCCAACATATTAAATTAGTCATTCCCAACTCCCAGTAGCCCATTGATGTCAAAAAAGCATTGCTATCTGGCAGCCATATTGGATTTTTGATCGCATGATCATCGACCAGTTTGAAAGTAACTGATTATTTAGCAAATAACAAAGGTCCTATGACATTGTGTTTACAATAAGACAACATTGGCCATTCAGAGCGCCTGAAACATACTCTGCTCAAAGTGATTCATTGACTGTGCGTATGTAAGGAGAAAATTATCAACATAGAGTTTGCATCGTTGGGCATTCCTACTGAAGTAGCGGCACTTATAATTTTATGTATCATTCGAAAATGGTATTGCTTGTGGTACACATTGCCAGTATCAAAAGAATAGTGAAATTGTATTAAAAAATAATAAGCAGCTGTACTAGAAAGAATGAAATGGAAAACTCAAAAAATAGTAGAAAGGTACGAAGGATCTATTCTTACGTGCTCGAGGGAAGGTAGTGAACCCAGCTTTCCTCGCGCAGCGACAGCGGGCGCTGAAGAGAGCAGTCTTCTCGCTACTCGTCTCACATCTTCTTCTGTTACTTGATCTGAAGGAAAATGTAGAAAGTTTTACCAACAGATACACTGAATTTCAAACATCGTTCTACCTATCAAAGTTCCAATAATACATATATTTATTGTAAAAGGTAAATATTGTAGTAAAAAAGCCATTGGGCCTTCATTCTATATTTTACTATGTACTTTTAATTAATTTAATAATAGCACTCTCCATTATCTGATGCGGTAGGGAAAAGAAATGACCCAGTTATCGAAAAATAATTACACACATGACTCCAAATTTGAAAAAATACACACAGTTATGTGACACGAAAATACAATATTGAACATATAAAATAAGAAAATAAAAAAGGGGAAATTAATTATATATATATATTAAGAAAAATAAAATAGGAAAAAACACAACTCTTTAGTCGCCCGTGCGTTTGCTTTTAGTATTTCACCTTCGATAGAAATTTGATGAAGCCCATGCCTTTTTAAATTTCCAGTTAATTTCAATGGTTTGAAAAAATACTTTGCTTTTGCCATACATACATACCTTAATAAATAGTATTCACTTGTTGCGTGATAACACTGATGTGAAGTGAATTTTACAGGGCATGAAAATACAAGATTGAGCATATAAAATAAGTGAACAAACAAATAATTCCAAAATACACCATTTAGGTGAGTTAACAATTAGACTCACGGCGCGGTTTCTGCTTATGTCAAAACAAATACACTATTGACAGGGATTTCCAAAATTCCTTGATTCAGTATGTTCACAATTACCCCAGTTAATGCGACCTCGGATAATCAGGAGTGTGCTGTACATTATATACAGAATGCCTCGTAGCTAGTGGAAAAAACTTTGGGGTAGTCTTCTTCATTCAATTTTGAATAGAAAATATTCTTTAACTTGATGAGGGCCGTAAATTTTCGGAATTTTTTGTGATTTTTCTTTTTACGAAAAAACCATGAAAACATGCGTATATTAAAAAAAAACACACACATTCATATTATTTTATCGTAAGTGTCGAAATGCAATGATTTTTTTATCATTTAAGTAAAAAAAATAATCTTTTTTTGAATTTCCATAATGTTGCCAGCACAACATTTTCTGAAAAATAATACAGTAAAAGCTCGTTAATACAAACAACTATAATTCGAAATTCGGTATAATTCGAAAAATTTAATGATATTTTATCCCCCTCAAATGAATTTTCATACAAAATGCTTCCTATAATTCGAAAAAATGGCTAATTCCAAATACGAAAAAAATTTCAGACAAAATTATGAAATTTGACACAAAAGTCATTTGTGTAAATGTTAACATTTGCTCACCATTTGCTAGTGTTTTTATACCTGCGCTGACGGAAATGACCGCTCACAGGCCTTTGATCATCTATATGACAGTAATAAAAGTCATAAAACATCCCCAACTGGCCGGTGGCCGCGCGCACAAGGTAAGGCTGTTTAAGGGTACGCGCGCACTAGCGTTTTTTCGCCGCGCGGCGGCATGTCGCACCGCAGTGTTGTAACAAAGGCTTTTGAATCGTAGTGCGCGCACTTAGCGGCAAAATAACGCAGCGGCGAAAAATCGGTGAAATGTTACAACTTTCTTGCGGCGCGGCGGTCAGCGGCAAAAAAACGCATCTTTTTAAAGTCATGACCGCGCGCGCTAAGCGCCGTTTCGCTGTACCATATATTTTATGTGAAAGAACAATGGGCTACAAGCAATAATTCTGCTGATCTAGATGAAGATTTTAATATTGAAATGCTATTTACGAAAGTTGAAAGAAGACCACCATTGTATGATATCACTTCAAAAGAACATAGTGATAGAAACATTAAACATTTCTGAATGGAGTATTTTTGATATGATAGAAAGTCCAACTAGTTTTAAAAGTTCATAAAAACATTCTTTATTCATTCGATAATATTGGAAGAATTTTTCGTTAAGTTCACCAAATATTTTAAAGAACTGCCTGTAAATGATCAGCGGCATTATGCCGTAGTGCGCGTGCCTGCTGTTTTTGCCGCGCGTCAAAATGTCGCAGGTTTTTTCGCCGCGCGGCGAAAAAACGCTAGTGCGCGCGTACCCTTATGACTGCTGTTTTATGATATCCCGCCAAAAGACGAGATTAGTTGAAGTTTTGTCGCCAGTTTTGGAGTTTTAAATTGTTACATCTTTGTGTTTTATTAAGATTGAAAATATATCGCGTGAAAACATTATGTCATTGACTTTTTTTTGTGCTTTTATCTGTGATTTCCGTGAAAACTTTCGATATTTTAGTCTCTTCATTTACGATTTTAATATATTTTTTGTTATTTGATAAGTGTGAAGAATATTAGACATTTTATTACGTTCACGTGTTAGATTTTAGTTATTTTCGCATTTTATTTTGACTAGTGTTTCGTTTCAAATTAAAATGGCGTCAGTTCGCAGCGTTTACAAAACTTCAACTATTTCAATGAAAATGGATTTGATTAAAGACGTGGACAGAGACATTGAGAAATAAGCAAATAAATCGCGCCAAAATGGAAAACGCAGTGAAGTGATGTACAATATTTGCTGTTTTCATTTTTTCTGTTTTAAAATTGAATTGATGTCTCAAGATCACTTATCAAAGTAAATTATTTTAATTTTATTGAAACAACTGACAAAAATGAATGCAATATTGGCCAAATAAATGTGTTTAAAAATACATGTTAAAAAATGCATTTGTTTGTACACTTGGAAATGTTTAGAAAGTGTGTTGATGGTTTAAAAACTTCCTACTAATTCTACTTCCCTAATTCGAAATTCGAATTTTTTTGTTGAATTTCGGTCCCCTGAATTTCGTATTAAAGAGCTTTTACTGTAATAATTTTTTATTTGTTTATTAGAGACAACACTACTATTAATAATAATAATCTTCTTCTGTGTGATATATTTTGTTGCACGGCACGGCACACGACGGGACATCGCACTCATACACATAAATATGATACACTTTCACACACACACATATTTCAAATAAACGCAACAAAATTGCGTGTATTTTTGTTAATAAATCACTATTAGTATTCAATTGAATCATAAACCAACAAAAACTGACAAATATCGCAAAACATGTCGTATATATTTGTATATAAGTGTACAAATAAATCGAAAATCAAAAAAAATAAATCGTATTTCCCGCGCACATTGCGCGTGACCTTGACGATGAAATATTTGAATTTCGATTGCACAACACGCGATCGAGGCGCCATCTATGACAATTCTATACGATTTTGACGGCAGAAAAACTTCTGTTTTGATTGTTGATTTAAAATATAATCCGTGATGTTTTTGAGTTGAAAATGGAACGACAGGTCACAACAGGATTTCTCTATTGGGAAAAAATTACGTTTTTCAAATTCGATACGCGGCCGTCGATAAATAATTTATTTTGTGCCTGTCGCATATATGCGATGCGGCCCAGGGGGGGTTAAACTTTGGGTGAAATCCTGACAGTTACGGAGATAAATGACAACAAAGTTTGCATTTTTTTTCCAGTATTTGGACTATCTACGGTTACTTATATGGATTATTAAAAATAAAAATTCATTCAGATACAAGTCAAAGAAAAAATCAAAACCTTGCAGAAATATGAAAAATATGTTTTATAGATTATTGTTGGTTTTATGAAATAAATAAATAAATAAAGTAAGACCCCGCTTAAGGCGGTACATACATTTTTCAAGCTGTCAAAGTGGCGATATGCGTCGGATAGATCATGCTACTTCAATAGGAGATCGAGACATGAACAAACGTCACATCAGATAAACCTTGCAAGAACGTATTTTTACGTGTCCTTGTGAGATAGAAAGGTTGCGAGGAAACGAGACAACCATATGGAGTACCGACGTTTAAAATATATGGGAACGTAAGTCATGCTCGCGTACTATTATTAGAATTTTAAATGTTTTAAGTATAGAATTTAAAAAAGAGTATTTATATTTCCCCAATAATTTATATGTTGTAAAAAAAAAGTAAACAACAATTTTTCTTATATCACTGTATCATATTTAGATATTATTTTGACTTCCGACTGAAATGTCAAAACACCTGTAAAATTTATTTTAATTTAAATAATTTTTATCTAAAATAAACAAAAAACTACTGCAACAATATGTATTGAATTAAGAATAAAATTAAAAACCATTTATCTATATTTTAAAAATTATCTCGTAAATTAATATCTTACTTGACTTTCAAATAACAATGACATCAACCAACACCTCCTTTAGCATCAACACGAATATAGTCAACATAGCGGTCACCAAAAGTGACGTACGTTCAATATTAGGTTATGAGTAGAAATGCAATTTAATACAAAACTAGTTAAAAAAAATATTATTATCTGCGATGATTAGATTGCTTTCGAATATATAATGTTATTATTTTGAACTAAAGTCAAATTTGGCATAAAAACACGTTTTAAAGTGGTTTTTTTATGAAAAAATGATTGGACTACGTGAGTACGTCCGCCTCTCACGGCTGGCGCGCGAATTGTAGTCTCCAAACTGCGTAATTTTTTGACACATTTCATACTATAGAATTTTTATTTTTAAATATTAATTAACGTGTTTTTTATAAAAAAATTTAGCTTTTTAATAGTGAATGAAGACTCAAAGTGCGAAAATAGATACAATTATCGTTAAAAATCATCTTTTTGTATGAATAAACAACATTTGAAAATGACCAAAAATAGTAAATATTTAAGCATGTTTGAAAAATGATATCTTTTTTAATATTGAATATTTCTTAATTTCCTACGTACGGATTCTAAATAATTAAGTAAAGTTTATACGTATGAAAAAACATATTATGCTTACATACAAATTTTAAACGAACCACATTTTGCCCGGGAACATTAAAAACGTTGATTTGCCGCGGCCTGTGGATTAATGCCTATATTTTTCTTAATTATTGTAAATAATGTTCAGTTTATTACTTTTATATAAGAACAAAGGTTCTATCTAAGTTATCGCCCTAAAAAAATTGCAATCTATCATATAAATTCTGATATAAATGAATAATAAAAACCCACATTTTCGTAAAAAAAACGCTGAAATATGCATTTGCAGTGAATGTACCGTCTTAATGCTGTCTCAGTATAACACCATGTATTGGTCAAAGCTAAGCAAAGATGTTGACGCGAGGCAATCCATTGTAACTGTCAAGCTAGCTAATGAAACAGTGTTGGATTATAAATGCACAGGATATTGAAGAATTATTAGAATTTACAGCTGGTGAAAGTCTTTCCAACGACGATCTAAAAGATTAGTAGAGCAACAAGTGCAAGATGATAAAATTAGGGTTTCTGAAAAAGCAAAAGGAACTTTAAACAAATTTTCTAATAAAAACTAGGCGCTATAACGGAAATTATGTAATATATTTTTTTAAGAAATTAAAATACAATGTTGTTTACTTCTCACTATAAAACATTAATTAAAAAGTTTTAATTAGAACGTTTTCGACGCTTACTGCGTCATCATCAGTAATAAACTAACCAAATTAAGACTAATGATTACTTGTCTACTGGTGTGGGAGTGGAGTGGTGGGAAGGGATAGGTTTGCGGGGCGGGGCTAATATGGACAAGAGGGGGGATGTAAATAGTGTGTTTGAATGTTGAGTATATTACTATTATTAAAATTAATTTCTAAATTTTCTAAAATGTCTAGTTTCCTTCCTTTTCTGCATATATGGAGTACCTCTACATGTACGTGAATCGATCTTGCAGATCAGAAGGTCATCGATTCACCCATGACAACATAGAGGTACTCCATATATGCAGAAAAGGAAGGAAACTAGACCTTTTAGAAAATTTAGAGTAGACAAGTAGTCATTAGTCTTAATTTGGTTAGTTTATTACTGAAGATGACGCAGTAAGCGTCGAAAATGTTATAATTAAAGTGTTATAGTGAGAAGTAAACAACATTGTATTTAAATTTCTTAAAAAATATATTACAATGAACTTCCACAAAGTTTGTCATGATAATTTCGAAACATTATGGAAATTATGTACACATGTTTTTGAAATTATTGTAAATGTATGTTTCAATTAGTTTACAATAAAAATGATTTAAATAAGAAAAATGGCTCACCGATGGCATCAATGAAGAATTTGGGTGTTTTTCTGGAGCCGGTGGCCAGCACCTGCCTCCCAATGTCCTCGAACACCACGGGCCTCGCTTCCAGGTTCATTAACAACATGGATTGTAGCTGAGTCTTGGCACGCTGCAATAATCATTGTTATGTGAGGATGATCCAAATCAAACTACAATGCCTACTGATGCCTCTCCATATTTGAAAATGTATCTATGGCCCAATAAAATGTAAGTCCAACGTGGGTATTAACTAACTTAGTGTAATATATCTGGCTGAACGTATGTCGGAATCTATATAAGAGACAGGAAGCATGAGAGTGAATGTGTATAAAAAGAGAGGCGCCGTCATAAAATCATCACGTAAAGAACTACTCTGTACTTTACCAAGAAACCGCAAAATTATGTCACGTGATGTACAATTATTCCAAATAATAACTTATATTCGAGTGGGCGAGTTTCTCTGGATACCCGACTTCCTACAAGATCCTCTTTCTCAGTGTGAAGGATGAGGATACCACACTTAACATCACACCATTTCACAGCAGAAGTAAGAAAATATTACAAACCTTTCCATCCTAGCACAGCTTTCGTCTCATTCGTCTTCGTATGCATGCTCATCAACTGTTGAGGCTTCTAACAGCTATTTATTTTTTTACCTGATTGTTCAAATATATCGCATTCCCTATTTTTGGTGCTATCAACAGCCGCATTGTGCATGTTACTTACCATCCTCTCCTTATTCATCCATACCACATGATCCTACCACCTAAGCAGCCTTTTCTTAATTAGCTCATAAACATTATCAATATATTTATCTAGCCGTGAAAAGATAGCAAAGGCAAATGAGTTATTATTGCTTACCCTGAGTTCTTGCGCATTGCAGTCTCCCCCCATAGCAACCATCTCCCTCAGAAGGACGTCCACCGTGTCTCCTATCCGCGCAGGAGGCGATGCCGCGTGTATGCAGAATAATCCGGTATCGGAATAAGCATGATTGTAAGCAGTTGCGTTGTACATCCAGTGATATCTAATTTAAAAAAAAACCTTTCTAAACAAAAGTTATGTATCCAAAATTCCTATTTAAAAACATAAACAACGTTGATATTATTTGAAAATAATTAAAGTACTAACTAGCATGTATTGCAACTGAATGTCTTTATTACCAATTGGGAAACCAGTACCCAGAAAAGTAAAGTATCCACAAATCCTATTTCAAAACATAAACATTTTGGTATTTGCTTGCTTCTGATAACCGTATAACTTTTGTAGAGCTCTAGCCTCCTGGATGATGCCTTTCCACTTCTTCCAATCCATTCCCTTCTGCTCCCGTCCCTCCTTCTCCCCTAGCTTCTCCAGATCAGCCAGTACATTGTCTATGAGGCGCTGTCTGGACCTGCCCAGTGGTTTTTTCCTGGTTGGACTCGTGTACTATTAAAGACTCTGTTGCTGCTTGCCCGAGATACATATTCAATCCAAGTTAGTTGGCTAGATCTGATAATGCTGGTTACAAAAGGTTGCGGTGATAGGCACCAAATTTCTGCATTTCTCCTGTGCCTATTGCAATACCGGGTCCAGGTCTAAGTATTGTCCTCAATACTTTATTTTCAAACCAGAAGAGCTTCCGTTGTTATTTAAGGGTCATCCGTAACTGGGCTGATTTGATGGTAGTATTGTAGACATGTAAATTAGTGTTTCACTTCACATTTTGGTACTGTTTGAAAATAATAAAAATATGTCTGTATTACCGATTGAGAACATTGGTGTACAGTCGGGTGTACATTCCCTTGCCGGGCCCACCAGCGGAGAATGATCCACCTCCACCCATCATCATGTTCAAGACGCACATGGTGATGAAGTCATCATCTTGGTGCGAGCAACCTGGGGAAAGCGAAAATACATAATAAAATTTGACGTGAAAAATTAGGAAGGCAGTGCAAATAGAACAAACAAAAAAATCTGGGGAACTGTGATTACCATCTGTAAATCTTTCTGATTGATTTATCTAATTTCTTTTAAATATTATAGAACTATGTTCTTAAATTGCACTTCACAATAATAATATGTGTTTTCATGAAAAATAAAACATTTTTTTGCTCCTGGCAAGTACGAATAATGTGAGTGCTATTTTAGAATAGATTTAACTTATTAAATATTTTTAGTAAAAAAATTAACTTTTAGTTTCAAAACCAGGATAAATGTTGTCATTTTAATTTTCAAAAATTATTTAAAATTAAGAATTCCGAGAATTTTGGAGCTGCACCCAAAAAGTTATTCCATGTGAAATTACCTAATTTTAAATTAAATGGTTGCTTGACCATTACAGATATTTGTTATTTTTTTACTATGGGTGACATATCCCATTCGTGTGAAGCTCAAATTTTTATTTATTTTATTTTATTTTTATCTGCCGCCTTATCATCATGGATCGAGGTTCAATTTTTTGCACACAACGAGCAAAATAGGGATTTTCTAAAAAAAATAACAAATATCTGTAATGTTCAAGCTATCACAGCTAGGTGATTTTACATGGCACAACCTCAAATTAAATGTACAATAAAGAAGAATTTGAATCGAAAGTCTTTAATGTATGATGACACAATACAATAAATTAAATGGCAAGATTTTGGCCCTGAATGATTTTTTAAAGTATCTAAATTTTTATTTAAATTAAGTTCACAATACCTTCTAATGCAATGACAACGTGGGACAGTTCGGGAAGATCAGATCCTGGATACAGGGGTATCTCGCAGTCTTCCTAAAAACATTAAGTTTACATTATAATATGCATATTAAATTGTTATTTTTGTGAAATATCAACTCGAAATATTGGTGAGTACTAATAAGGTCTAGAAATGATGATTGCTGATGATGTGTGTTAGTGCGTTACCTGAACAATGCCCCCGGTGTAAATGGCCAACGACTGGTCGGGCGATGGAGAGTCATCATCGGGTAGGCCGTCCCAAGCCGCAGGAGTATCTACAAAGAATTTCTGCACCTCCTCCACGAGTGCATCGTGCTCCACCTGCAATGGAGATCAATAGATGAATAAAGTTTGCAAATTTTTGATCGTTAAATACAATAGAGTCTCACCATATACATATTTTAATTTTTTTAAATAGAGATGCGAACACGGAATACATGTCACATCAATATTCTTACTGTTTTCAAACTAAGCTAAAACACCTGTGCTATGAAAATAGGACTAACTTGCTGGTCTGGACTGAGGTTGGAACTCGTGAAGTTTGGATCACGAGCCGAGAGTCATAACCAACAAGCTACTATAATTTTCCCAAAAAAAATATTTCAAATTAGGAGGAACCCTGCAAACAAAAAAAAATGCGAAATTCGCTAAAATTTTTAATACTTACAAAAAAGCTGTTAATTTTATAAAAAAAACAAGTATTTTTGCATTTTCAATCATTTTATAATCGAAATACATATTTATTATGCTAATGCAAAGATTGTGACATTTCTATTGCTAAAGTACCCGATATTGACGATTTCTTCACTCTTGGATGACCATAATCGAAAAAGTTTACAGTTATCTTTAAATTAATGGAAGGCTTCCTCAATTTTTGTCCAGCACACACCATAGTTCTAAGAAATACAATCATTCATAAATATATGAAACAATAAGGTAAGTCAGCAATAACTTCTTCCAAAATTAAACATTTGAACAACACAAACATAGTTATTATTAAAAAGAATTAGACTGAAGAGGAATCTAAAAAAGTGAAAAACAATTTTAAAAGCTTTCAAGTATGAGAAATCAGCGCAAGCTAAAACTATCCACTTATATCAAGGCAGCCAACTGAAGAAAACATGAGTACGATTCCTCAATTGGATCGTGACATAATATGTATACATGAAGTGGATTCCACAAGGTACGGCGAAATACATGAAGGACAAAATAAACGGGTGTGCGCGATCAAAAAGCCGCACGCACTATTAGTTTTTTATAACTTCATTTTTTTTTAAATTATGTGATTTAAAATGTATTGATTTATGGCGCAAGGATCCGAAAATTATTTTGAATTTATCGGGGTTTTCGAAACATCAGTATCCTGAATATAATACATTGGGTAAGAAACAAAAAAATAATAGAAATTTGGAGTAATAATGCGGATGGCATATTAAAATAAATATTGATGGTATTTGAAATCACACAATATCCCTGATCTACGCACACAGTGTGACTCACCCCAACTCCCGCCACTACCATCCTGCTGGGGGTGAAGTGTTTACTCAGGTACGACACCAGAGACTTCCTGTTGATAGTCTCTACATTGGCCGTTGGGCAAATCTTGGGTAGACCCAGGGTGTTGTCGCGGAACGCAGCCTGAAAAATATATATATATATATGTCAAAATGCTGCGTGACTTTTAGATATTCACCTCCATATAACTCTTATATAGATTTATCTTTCTGATTAATATGTACAGCAGTAAATATATGCACATAACTACCTCTAAGGGCTGATTGTTTGATCAGTGGTAATGGTAATAGTTAAGCAAAAAGCATATGTTTTTGTGTTTTCCACCAATCAACCCATTTTTGTAAAAATCTATTTTTTACCTTACCAACAATCAAATAACTGGCACTCGCACTATTCTTTCGAGTGATGGTTAAGACGTTATTTTGACTGGTTATTTTTGGTACAGTTATTTGGGATTTGTTTCTGATTGTATTGATGATAAATGTAATTGTTGGCTAGTATCGATTGGTTGCCAGGCGAATTGCAAAATATCAGTTGCCAATCATCAACGCAATCAGATACAAATCTCAAATAACGGTTAGTGTGTCACCAGTTAAAATACAGTCACTAGTTCTTTCATTAATTACAGGATAAGTTTTAAATAAGTATAACATATTATATTTTCGAAAATAATTAAATTAGTTATTTTACAAATGATTTGTTTAAAATCATCCAAGTGTAATCAAGCGCAATAGTTATGCACAAAGCAATGATAATTTTTGAATCAATGTTTAAATATTTGAAAAATAATTACAGAATGTATCATGTCCATAAGCAACGGCTCCTGCTCTGGCCGCATAGCGAGGGTCTGTAGCTCGAAACCCACCGTCTGCCGAGCCAGCTCTACCTCCTCCGAGGTGAGCAAGGGCCTCAACACCACCTCACCCAACACCTACACATTCAAGGAAAACATCAAGATTGATTTAAGCGCCGCAAGCGTGCAAAATCTTAATTTAGAAAATATCCTTCTCATGCAATCACTCACAGTCCACACAGAACTGTGGCGTGTATGTGCATGTATTTCAGAATATATAGATATATATAGATATATATATATATATATCTATATATAATATATATACATATATACGACCGACCGCATGGAGTAACATTCTTAATAATAATAATCAAATTTCTAATACAAGTAATATTAATAATAATAAACCAGAAATCACGATGAAAACACCGAAGCAATTAGAAAATCCAACCTTTTCAACATTGTATAATGACAATAATAAAGTAAATATACAGATTACTAGAAGCCGAGCAAAAGTCATTAACGGCGTCGCTGGAGAAACCCACTCCTCCACAAACACCTGACGCAGAATTTTTCAAACTTTCACTTGACGGTGAGCTCCGGACCCAAACGGTTGTACGCTTTTTGGAGAAGCAGCTCATCGACAAGGCGCCCTGAAGATGAACAGTGAGATCTGTTCGAAATGTCGGCAGACTGGTCCTGACGACCAGAATTTGACGCAGGTTACCCCCAAAGTAGTTAGAACAAACATATATATGTATATATATATATATATATATATAGTATATTTATAGAATATTGTAAAAAAAACATTATAATCAGCGATTAACAGCATATAATTTTTAACCACTGCACAATTTAGCGATGATATAAAATGGTCTTAAACTCCAAGAAAAAATTAAATGCATCGTCCCCAATGAGAAGAGACGTACCTTGATAATAGATGGGAGTCCCCTTCGGTCAGCGCTGGTTGCGTAGACGAATGTATCCCGAGAGGACTGGCAATCGCAGATTCCTCCGTGACGCTCCAGAACACTCAGTAAATTCTCTTTGTCCGTATACTCTTGGGTGGACTGTGAAAGACAAAGTAAATCTAAAGAGGTAATTAATTTATTAGCCAAATATAGGACCTATATGGGCTATGGCTTTTAAAGATGTATTTTTACAGGATTGAGATGATTTAAATCAGCGATTTAAATCACGATTAAAACCAAGTGATTTTTTTTTAAATCAATCCTTTTTTAACTAACTAACCATCACGCTGTTTCTCCGCAGGGGTAGGCAGAGAGGATTGAACGCCACACACTTCTGTCCTGACACACCACTTTTGCTTAGGCCACCTTTATACAAGATCTACGGTTGTTGCGGCTTTTAACAGGGCCATCCTCAAATACTTGTAGTATCCGATCGTTCCAGGTCTTTCGCGGACGCCCTCTATTCCTGTTGCCTTCAACAGTCGCCTCATATATTTTCTTAACCGTCCTTTCCTCATTCATACTTTCCACATGACCAAACCATCTCAACACTCCTTTCTTTATTCTATCTAACACACTACAGCCAGTATTGCATTCACTTCTAATCCTTTTTTATTGCAACCAAATCAGTTAAAAAGTGTCAAGGGACTTCGCGAGCAAAAGTTGAGACTTTCACTGGAGTATTAGGCGATAAACAAGTCATACAGAAAATCGGCCCTATTGATTGGTGGGTAGCAATACAAAATATGAAAAAATGTATAACCGGAGAAGAATTGGATATAATTAAGCAACTGCTAAGTACAGTTGCTTCTTCCGCTGGGGTCGAAAGAATATTTTCGGCATTCAATTTGGTTCAAATTACAAAACTAATAAAAACATAACATCTAAGTTGCTATACATAAATAAATATAAGTGACTACGACTATGGTGAAACCCAAATAACCCAAAAAATATTATGTGCATTTGTTAATTTTAATGAAACTTTTTTATTTTCCTTGTTAATTTTTTATTAAACATGGCAAATAAATAAGCTACTGTGTTTTTTAAAAAATTACTGACTTTTTAGAAGAACTAATTGATTTTTGTTAATTTTATTAATAATTAAAATAAACAAAAGTTATGTTGTGTTTTTTCTCAACAATAACTTAGAATTTAAAAAACTAACCCATAAAAAACAAGTTTTTATTGTACTCCCTTTCTTTGTAAAATATAACAACAATTAAAGACGAATTAAAACATATAACATAACACTAAACTTACAGTAATTTAATATATTTCTAAAATGTCAGATGTTTTGAGCTTGATAAGACACTTCATGCTTTGAAGATTAAATTCTAAAAACATTTGTCAGTCAATTTAGATTTTCGAAATTTGTAGTGAAATACCTATATGTATACCGACGGAGTAACTCAAATTTAGAAAATATTCCGCGACGTTATCGGGCCTATTCAAAACTATTAAAAATTTGAAAAATACAAAATTATACTATAATTACAATTATTTTTTAACGAAAATTTGATAGATCTTCTGAAGGGTCAAAAATCGATCCAAAGTTTTTTCGACGGCAGGCAAGCAAGCAGACGCCACGAGTTAATATAAAGAGTGTTCGATATTCATGACGTCACATTGGCACAGAAATTGATTCAAAAGAATATTGTTCTTTTCTTATGTGGCAACACTGATTGGCCCCTATAGAAAAATATCTTACACTCAGTAGTTCCAATTCTCTCTCTCGTTTCGACAAGGCTTTTGTTAAAAGCTCCAATTTTTTGTCTCGTTTTTTAATTGTACATTTTATAATTTTCGTCTAATTTCGTCTTCGCCGAACTTCGGGAGTAACGAAAGTTGGTGGCCAACCAAGTGAAACAGTTGTATGGTAAAGTTATATCGCATCGAGGGACGCCAAAACACAAAAAGGTGAGTCGAAACATCCTTTATTTCTCAATCAAAATACAGTCCACTTTTTTCCAATCTTTTCCCCACGTAAGCGGCGATTTTGTGTCGCGTACAAAGGGAGTAAAAAGGATTAGAATATTTAAAAAAAACTGATTTAAATCAAATAAATCCAATTTTTATTTTTCTTTAAAATCATGATTTTTATCAACCCTGATTTGTAATATACTCTTAAGATTGATTTCTTCCACAGCCAATTAAGAGTCATAACTTTGCTCTGTAGAGGGGTATCAGAAAAGTATACGTGTAGGAAAATATCTTACGCCGAATGCCAGTTTCTCCAGGAAGTGTGAAACTCCATTAGGGTACGCCACCTCAAAGCGAGATCCAGAGTTTATCACAACTGAAAATGAAAATATTACATAATTACAGGCAATTTTTTGCTATCAGTGGTCGGATATCATCGTAAAACATAAAGTTACTTACAATTTGTGAGTAACTTAACATTTGTTTACGTCATTAAGATTTCTGATTGATTCAATTCTTAAATTTCAAACCAGTCAAACTTAAAACATCAACATTGACGGCATTAAAATCTTATACAATAACTGTCGAGATATCGAAATAGCAATACGGCGATTATTGTTAGTAAAAACAAAATTTACAGCTATCTTACTAAATATATATTTCCTTGTATTCAATCAACGTTTGAGTTCAATTTTCATGAGATCAATTTTATTTAGATTAATGCGTATTTATAGTGTACACCTACAAATTTATATTATTTAGCTACTTTAAATTTAGCAAATTTATATTATTCATATCTCTACTTTTCCCTTACACACGAGTCTCTGACTCATAGAAAAAAAATACAAATATTTTTCTTTACTTTGAATTTTTAATTGTATCACTTTACAGGAGAGCAAAAGAAAGTTCTGTCTATCTGATTTTGTCAATGTTTATTTTATTATTAAACAATTTCCAAATTTGTTAATTCAAAACACATGTGGAAATTGTTTAATAATAAAATAAAAATTGACAAAATCAGATTAACAAAACATTAATTTGCACTCATAATAACTAACGCCCTTTTGGCTTTCTACCCTCGATACATATTATTTATTGAATAAATTGAATTGAATTAATAATCCATACCCCCCACAGTGCAGAACTGTCCGAACCTCCTCTCCGATGCAACCTTTAATCCATTAGCTAGAGTTGTGACCTGCGTCCGACTGCTTTCTTCCGAACGTGGGTCTGCATACACAGCCTCCGGTATCCCGGGTATGGTGTGCGTGAGGGGCGGCAGCGGAGTGACAATCTCCTTGGAGGGGATGTTCACTGTGCCCTCCTCAGTTTTCTGTGTCTTGCTGAACTGCCGGCGAGTCCATTTCAAAGAGTTTATGCTGTAAAAATGATAGAAAGGTATATTTTAAATACAATAAAATTATACATATATCAATATCATTAATCTTTAATAGCGTTGGTGCCAGATAAATAAGACAATCGGATTAGTGTGTGTATTACAGGGCGTAGTACGCACATAGTCATGGTATTGGTGCCTCGCGCGTGAATGGGTAACATCCCACATGAGCGTGTTTCCTTAGTACCCCGTCAACATTTGAATTGGGTAGACATTTTTAACTTGCTAAAAACACAATATTCGCAATGTCTGAAGTCTGTAACTTAGGAAAGCGGAAACCATCATCGGACCAAACTAAAGAATTTATATTAAATGTATACAAATATTTGAATGAATTACACAAAACCAACACAGTAAGTATTATATTTACTTGCATATATCGTATTTTTTGGTTCCTTGCCAAATTTATTAAGAATAATTTGAAATTAATTGTGGACGTTCCGTTGCCGATGTTTCAGATCCTGATGCAGAGTCTATCTCCGGTTATAATTTATAAGTAAATGATAATATGGGTATCCGTTCAATGGATGTTGGCTATGAGAACATTATTTACTGCGGCCCGGAACAGCTCTACAGTAGATGTTTTGAAAGGTTTGTTTAGATTTTGTTTGATTTGATTATTATGAAAACATATTCATCATCTCGGATTGCACGATTTAGACCCGTGCCGTGCAAACGAGCTCCCTGCGGAACATCGGATTTATTTACGGACTTTTTAATTTTTTTCATCTGTTCCAGGCCCGAGACGTATATACGTCGGAGTGCCTCCCGAATGCAAGACATGTGCATGGACCGGATTTAATTAAATCCTCGTAAATTTTTAAAAAAAGTAGAGGAGCTCATAACGGTGCCCTTAATGTTTCTTTTCAAACACAAGGATACTGCTACGGCAAAATTATTATGGTATGTGTACACAAATGAGACTTTTACATTGCATTTCAGAAATTTGACAGTAAATGCTGCTATACTTAATGATAATAGAATGAATAACGAATTACAGGTATTTTTCTGTGTACACAATACCATGAATAACGAATAACAGGTATTTTTCTGTGTACAAACTACGAATGACAAGTTGCTCTGCGGTTAAATAAAACTTGTAAAACAGAAAAATGTATATATTGTATACCCAGTCAAAATTATACATTTATGAAAAGAACTGATCACAAAAAATGCGGTTCACGAAGACTTTCGATATACATGTAAATCGAAAAACATAAATACTAATAAAAACTTAGAAGTGTTATTCTAAAACTCATCAAACAGTTTAAAAAGATGGAACCAAACACATAATGATTTTTTCAATTATGATTTCTCAGACACTAAAAAGACATCCTTAACATTTTCCATTTCATTGCAGTAAGTTACATCATTTGTAAATAACACTACTCACCCATCTCTGGTTTTTAATATCCTTCCTCCAATAGTTCGCAAGTCGAACAACAAAGCCATAAGTGCGTTTTAAATTTAAATACTTTCACTGGATAATTTTATTACACTTTTGGTTATATTTCTGCACATAACCAAAAAACGTCTAAATCAGACTATCTATCTACGTTATTTTATTTTCTTTACGTCTTTCAAAAATGATATTTATAATTTTTCTGTGACTAGACGTAGAATCCATAGATAGAATCATAGAGATCATAAACAAGTTAGAAAAATATTTATTTTATTCTATGCACTCTAGTGATGCTAAGTTTAATTCAGTTCATTGAACTGTAGTTCATCATACATCAAAGAATTTCTCATTTTAATCGGTCATTGTATACCAAACGGTACATGTACGAGTGGTGACGGGTTGGGGGGGATTAATCAAAAAGTTAAAATTTAGGGGTGGATATGCGAAAGAAAAGAGGTGTTGTCTCCACATTGATTTACTTCCAAAATACCTTGTGGCCTGGCTCGAGTGGGTATTTACAATGTCCTCACTCAGCCAGTTCAGTGGTGAGGGCAAACATTTATCCCCTCTACTCTTTCATATTTTAAACAATATGAGAGTTCGGTAAGACCTCGATACCGTACAGGAGTTTACACAGTGTATGACATCAGTAACTTCGGTACCGTACTGGAGTCACCTGTACATGAAGAATATAAAATACATAAGGTTTAAAAGACACATTTCAGGGTTGCAAATAAAATCTGGATTTTCATGCCGATTTCTGAAATACCGTGCACGGTGCTCAAATCCTGAACGGAATAGATAATATATGGGAGTACGTATTTAAAGTATTTAAATCCGCAAAATACTGCATTCATTTGTAAATATTAAAAAAAAATGTAAAATTTGACAATTAACTTGTACTGGAACATAGAAGATAAAAATAAAAATTAACGATGGAAATCCTTCCGGGGAACGCTATTTCACTTAATTCCATGAATTATTGAGATCTTAAAGATCAACAGGCGAAAGAATTGTTAAATTTTCGAACCGATCACATATATATTTTTGGTCCTTACCGAAACTAAAATAAATAATTAATAATAAGGGTGTCGTTCAGGACCCCCATATTTTTAATTGAAATGATTTCCTTTATTTCAATTTCGACTGTAGGGGTGTCAAGTACATATTATGCATATGGTATGAAGGCTTATGATGTACTTTTTCCTTGGATTTCAATAGGGAAATTTTCCTTTTTTTAAATAGAATAATCTTTACTTTAAAGAATTAAAGAATAGAAGACGAGCGCCCTCCACTTACGGGCACCGTCTATTATTCGGTGCAGTCGTGGCTCTGCGACTTACCGGTATCATACATAAATTAGTCACAGAGGAAGGAATGGCAGGAGGTGTAAATTAGGCGCGGTATTCGAGGTCCACACAGTTTAATATACACACAGTCAAAGGCAAGGTATTATAGTATTTACAGAAAATTCAATTATTATAATAGGCGAAAGAAAATATTCAAACAACACTTACAATTTCCAAAAAAAAAAATTTTTTTGAAGAGAAGCTAAAATTTAAACACATTCCACAATGATAGGTATATGAAAGAAAAGGAACAGAAAATTACTTAATCTGCTTCCCTGAGGAAGATTACTTGGAGAAAAGTTAAGTTAGTTTAAAATTCGAAATTATCTAATTAATATTTAAAAAAAAAACAACATAGAAATGTACAATCTACTTACTCATTAATACTACATTAATTAAATTCAAACTATCTAATTAATTTTATGGATAAAAGGAAAAGCAAGTACAAAAATTATATTCTACTTATTAACTAGCTTATGCGAAAACAATCACTATTAAAACAAATGTCTCTGCAAAAATCTCGATTGTTATATACATAAAAAGAGTACTTAAAGCGTTGGGCGTTTCTTCGACTTGGCTCGCCCTTTCGCTGAGGGCTCTCCACTCCCGATTTCACTTCAGCTTCACCTCTCAACTCCCGATCTCGGTCTGACTGTGACCTCACTTTTCCTGCTTCACTTTCTGATTCACGTCCATAACCACGACCCGTACTTCGGATCGCCTCTCGATTCGCAACTGATTCACTTCCGACTCGCACTCCTCCGAATCTCGATCGCAACTTGCTTCCTCCGAACCCCGATCGCAACTGATTCACTTGAAGCTGGCTGCCCCTCATATTATACTCTGCTCAAACGGGGTGTGAGCCTTCGAGTCTACAGGGCAGCGCCCTCCAAGTTCGCCATTGGGTTAATCTTCTTCGTCTGTCTCGTCATTGGTTCCCGTGCCGATCTCTCTTCCTTGGTTGGACCAGCGCGTCGTCACCCTGGATTTCCTTCTCGGCCACGCCCCCGGTGACTTCCTCAGTCTTTCCGTCTCCTGGCCATGTACAGAGCTCGTTTTTCCTTTTTAGCGGCTCCCGTGCCTACGCCAGCCATAACTATTCCTTTTTTGTATAGTTCAATTTCTTTTTAAATTCTTTTATAATTAAATTTATAATCAAATTTATAATCAAACTTATAATTAAATTTATAATTAAATTTTATAATTAACTTTATAATTAAATTCTATAATTAATTTTTTTTTATAATTATATTTCCAGTTAAATTTCTTTTAATTTCATTTCTTCTGGACCAACAATTACATAGAGAAAAAAAATCGTAAGTTAAACCAAAAGTAAAAAAAAACTAACAAGTATAGTCCTTACAAATCAATTTTTTTGACGCCTTAATAATATTACATAGGCAGTATTTGAAACAAAAGAATACGGTCCACTCTTTCCACATATTTGAGCAAATAATCTATTCATATTGATTAAAAGCACTGAGTCAGTGTCTCATTAAATTCGTTTCTCCTTTTGAGATCTAAAAGAAGGTTATTGATTTTAAAATAATTAGGTATATCCTCTATATGTCTGTAGGAAAGGGATCCGTCGATAAAACATAAGTTAGCATATTTTTCCTAAACCCAAAACAATTCAATATTCACATAGAATTTAATAAATAACACAGTCTCACTCATTACAAACTTATATCACTCTAACGATTAATTATAATTATTAAACATACAGTAGGTATAATTTTACTGTCTACCAAAATCATTACAGCACGCATAGAATAAATCACATTTGACTTAATATAGAAGGACATCTCGAGGTGTTTTCAATTTTGATTAAAACTAAATCATAACATTAAGCAATTATTACAACTATACAAAGTAGCCATTTTATCGACGATTTAATCTTACAAAAAAAACTATAGATATATGTTTAGTTTTCTTTAATTCAAAATTAATCCATTCCGGCATTTCACCAATTTGTATTCATTAATTGGCAGTTCCAATTTACACGGTTTTCAGATAAAAAATCTTTCAGCCTTTTGTAGATTAAAATCTTACTCTTAATTATATCTTTTAAAATAAAAGCGTTTTGACGAGTCATTCAATAATAATTAATAATAACATTTGCCACAATATTTTAGGTACAGATATAAGAGATTATACTTACATTTTATTTTACATAGTTACAAGTTACATCGTCTATCACACACCTATATGTATTTTCACATTACAATAAATTTTGATTAGAAAAGCAAAAAAATAGCTATTACGAATATTAATAATAAAAAAATCCTGATTCTACACAGTATATTTATATGATATCTTGTATTTATTTTATTAATTTATAGGTTTCTTACTTTCCATTGACTTTGTTTCCTTTTTTTTGTGTGTGTTAAATGATACATCAAGTCTGCGTGTACCTATTGTCGTTGCGTAATTAATTGCTTTTTGTTTTGGGATCATGGCGTCGTAATTACTCTCGCTTTCAAAGTTAAATTTACCTATACATCACACATAATATATCATCGATATATAATATATATTACTGGGGACATTAAATCGTTAGTTGAATTATTAAATTATTATTAGTTATATAACCGATACCTCTCCTCCCAATTATTGATAAATCATCTGGGAATTTAGTAATAGATTTCAAACACCTAGGCATAATCTTTTCTCTGTTCCCGCCAGCTGCTTGGTAATAGATGGGATTTTCTCCCCATTCCCTTGGGACGATTTATTCGGAAATATTATTATATCGCCGGTTCCAGAAAAAACCTTTGTAAACCAATTTATTTGTAATTCTAAAATATTTTTCTGTGTCGGCAAACGTTTTATTGCACCGGCCGTCAGGAATTTTAAAATGTCCCCAAACATCCCGACCTATTGTTTTCTAAAAGGTTGTCTATCTATATCCTCTATCATGGCTCGGGTTTTATGATGCAGCCGGTTTGCCTCCCCGGGAAAGTTACCACTTACTGTTTTCTAACAGAGGACCGCAATTCTGACATCGCACGTGCGCCCATTCCTATTGTTAAAAGCGGTGCCGACAAGCTCTGCTTGTCATAAAACTATGTTAATCCTATTATTCCTTGCACGTATCAACAAAATATTATCTCTGAAAACCCCATTTTAATTTATTTTAAAGTCAGTTCCCCGACTTATTTATTTGTATTACGGTGGCCGGGCAAATCCTGTGTAGTGAAGCGACCATCTGTCAAAGCAATTATTGGAATGTGGATCCGCGTCATGTTCGCCGTCGATTCTATGGGAATTAATCCTCCACGGTAGTGATAACTATATCAAAGTACTAATCGTAATTTATTTGTCACTATAGCCGTAAAAGTTTGACATTTATATCGTGAATCATTATAAGAGTATTGTCTATGGTTATTTACCACGCTTTGTAAAAGTTGGGTTATATTGTTATATATCAGTTATACTTTGACGTGACAGTTGTAACACAACTTTACAATACAAATAAATAAAATGGATTCTGATTCAGATATCATTACTACCGGAAAGTATGTAATTATTCAACGACAAGAATATACCAAATTACACAAATTCGCAAATACTTCGTCCTGCGCCAGCCTCGGGAAGGATCAAGTCGAACTGGCTAATATAGAAAATTGCAATTTTTTTACCACATTTAGAATGATGCCTAAAGGTAAAGGGAAACACAGGTCGTGCACTCTGGTTAAAACTGAAAGTTCAACTAGTTTGAAAGATAATCTGAATATTTTTGAATCGGGCACAGACAACAGAAACATCACCGACGATGGCCTATCTCAAAAGTTAACAACCGAGGAAATAATGGCTCTCAGAGATAACTCTTTGAGTTCCACCGATATAGTTAACACCCTCATTTCAAATTCAAATACATTTCATTCGAAAACTGAATTCTCTCAGCAGAAATATTTAAAAAAAAAGGAAAAAAAGTACTTCGAATATGTACAGATCAGAAAACCTTCCATTAGACTGATCGCTGACATATTGTATCGACAAGATCCTGCAAAAATTTTAGGAATTCGCTCAGACACTTTATCTCAAATTCTTTCTTATTCAAATGTTAGCAGTACGGGGAATCATTTGTTGTACGATTCTGGCAGCAGTGGATTGATGTCGGCGGCTATTTTAAATTCTATAGGTTCAAAAACTGAAGGACAGTTGGTTCACATGCATCCTGGAAACTGCTGTCAAAAACAGGCACTTCTCGGTATGAATTTTAGAGATGAGCAATTAGAGAGATGCATATCGGTAAATTTGTACTCGGTGCTGAGGCATTACTATCAAAATGGAACCCCCAAAGAAACACAGGCCATTGAAAGCACTTGTACAACAGAAAGTGATGGTGTATGTGTTCCAGAAAATAGAAAAAGGAAACTGTCAGAAGTTGAAAAGGATGATGATAGTGTAACAAATAACAAAATAATGAAATCTGATGATCTTGAAAATGAGGTGGATGAATTGAAAACTGTGAATTCTGAAAATGGTGCTAATAGCATTATCAAGAGGCAGCCCAAATGGGAGATTGAGAACGAAAGAGCGAGCGCTCTGCTGAGAAGCAAAGTAGATTCTCTCATCATAGTATCCAAAGAGCATCCTATGAGCCTGTTCAAGGAATTACTGCCATTCGTGAAGAACAGCAGACCTTTTGTGCTGTACAACAATTACCAGGAACCCCTGCAAGAATGTTATATAGCTATGAGAAAGTTGAACACGGTAACAGGAGTAAAACTTACCAGTTCATGGATGCGCGGTTATCAGGTATAAAATGTATTATTTATCAGAAAAGATATCTTGAATATTCAATAAAATTTAAACTATATTGCAATACATATCAAGTACAGAACAACCTCATGGGCATAATTTGTTCCATAAATGTGCTTGTATCTCAGAACCAAATTTCCTCATAGTAATTAAATGAAACACAATTAATTCATTGCAAGATCCAAAAATATCTTTGTTGAAATAATTAGCACAAAATATACTTACCTTTTTTTTAAAAAAATAAATTTATTTATTGTTTCGAAGGTAAGTTTATAGAACTCCATAATCACACACATGGAAATAAAAATACTTGTTTTTTTAGTTCTACATTTTTAATTTTTATGAGAGGCATTTCGCCTTATGAGGGCATTATTAACCTAAATATTTTAGATTCAACAACTACAAACTGCAGGAATACAAAAACCCGCATTAATTCTTAAAATTATATAGAATCTTTTTTCAATTGTTTTCATATAAATATACTTACTGAATGTAAAATATTTAACAGGGGTGTGAAGTGAGAACAAGAAATACGACTTTTTCCTAAGCAAATATATAAATAAATAAGAGATATGTCTCGTAATATTTCAATCACAATAATTAACATGTTATTCAAATTTTAATATTTCATAAATATTGAATATCGATTTTTTTTTCCTAATATATGTTTAAATAAAAGTCATGCTTTTTGTTTTCACTGCATGCCCCTGATATTTAGATAGATAAGGCCCTCATAACGCCAAAAGCGTTTCATTAAAATTAAAAATGTAGAACTAAAAAACAAGTGTTTTTCTTTCCATATATGTCATTAAAATTTATAATAAAAGAAAAAAATTATAATCGAATTTACTAATTACTAGCTGTGCGCGCGCGGCTTCGCATGCATAGATTTTTAGTAATTTTTAATCATAATTTATCAATTTGTGTATTAACCTTAACATATAGATATGTCCTCGCTGACTTTTTTGAGTTCTAAAACTTCTCTTGTTCTAAATATTATCTTATTGTTAAGGCAGCGTTCGTAAAAAACGCATCGCTCGACCATGAAAAACCCTTTTATTTTAATGGGATAATATATAGCCTATGTCCACCCTGAAAGTCCATTCTAAATATTGGTGAAAGAATTTTTGAAGTCAGATCAGTAGTTTCAGAGATTACCTCCTACATCCAAACTTTACCTCTTTATACATTATATTAATTATTCATATCTTTTTCTTTTCATGGCATTATAGCAACATTGACACATGCTTGTGCCTCTTTTTGAGGATTTGATGACATTGCATTGTTGTCAAAAAGATTACTGTCACAGCCTTACTCTAGTGGTGCTTTGTGTATGAAATCTTGCACTGTTTCCCACATGTAACAAATCTCCGTAATCAGTTTTAAAGTGACAGATTTCTCAGTCTCTTCACCTGATCTTCAGATGAATTCTCTCTGTAGTCGTATGCTGTTGCTCGTGGTGGATAGCCATTATTTATTTGGTGGTCAACTTCCGTTCTTCCACCAGCTCTAGAATATTATCCTCCACTCAATTCACAAATTGTTGATCCACTCAATGAACATAATACGAGTGACCCAAGTCTTATTGTTGTACCACCACATAGCATTTAATTGTATCTTGAAAGATTCGTGGATTTTCAGAATGATACCTGAGCTAGGGCCTTATAAATCACCACTTGCATTTGCACACATCAAGAGGGCAGTAACAGTAATAGTTACTCATTCTGGGTGGACATTAATATACAAACCTCAACCTGTTTATGCTCTCGATTTTCTGAAAGTTTCCGTTTTATTCCCGTGCATTCCAGATATTACCGGTATTTTCCAGTTAACTGTAAAATATCCAGTGCTGTAAAATCCTTGATTATGTGTAATTATTTCTGTATCTGCAGTATTGTGATGGTATTTAAATTATTCACATTCATTGTTTTATTTTTAACAACCAAATATGTCAGGATTATCTCCTTTCCTAAATTCCATTATTTCTACTTTTTTATATTTAAATATGAAATGTAGCTTATATGTTATTTTGTTGTACAGGTGTTACCAGAGAGAACCCATCCAGATGTAATGATGCAAGGGAACAGTGGATTCATTCTGTCAGGATGGATAGTTCAATAACTTGAATGCATCCATTTGCATTACATAATTTTAAATCACTACAAAAAGAACTGTTACAATGTGTGCTGATGCATCTATAATATACAATAAAATTAAGTAAAAAGTGTTTTTTGATAACATTACCTTAAAACTCAACT
This sequence comes from Agrypnia vestita, assembly GCA_016648135.1. Classification (NCBI taxonomy): domain Eukaryota; kingdom Metazoa; phylum Arthropoda; class Insecta; order Trichoptera; family Phryganeidae; genus Agrypnia; species Agrypnia vestita. Next base: position 162,147 of record JADDOH010004219.1, read on the forward strand.
TATTTAAGTATTGAGCCACCAGTATCATTCTTTATAACGGAGTTAAACCTTCCCGACTTGTATTTTAATTAGTGATATGAGCTCAAAATTATAAACTTTAAATCAATCACTGATGTACAGTTGCCGGCAAACTTCTTGAAATTTTATGGCGTAGTGGGAGAATGCGCAGAAGACAAAATTTGGGTCTCGTTGGTGGAATGGTACATGCGCAAACTTCCCCCCACTGCTCCGGAAAATTTCAAGATGTTTGCCGGCTACTGTATCGTAAGTCACTGGTGTTAATTTGAAATTCGAGGGACCAAAAAAAAAATTTGAATTATGCAGAACCCAGTTTAATTTGAAATCTGGGGTACAAAAAAAAACTTTATGCTTGCGAAATTCGCCAAAAATCGTAAAATTCATGAAAAAGGCCATCAATTTTGTGAAAAACTATTTTTTTTTGTGCATATTTCAAGTAATCATTTTGCAAATGCAATACTTATTGTGCTAATAACAAAGATCGCAAGACTTCTATTACTAAAGTACTCTATTAATATGCTTCTATTACTAAAGTATTGACGTATATTTGTTATTCAACAAAAAATTATATATTAAAATAATATATAAAAAACTATATATTTTTTTCAATTGTCAAATTTAGAAAAAAAAATTGAATTATGTGATCTAAAATGTATTGAATATGGCGCAAGGGGCTAAAAATTATTTTGAATACTAGGGTTTTTGAATTATCAGGGTTAATCTACCATGAAATTACCATTTTGGAATTGTGGGCTTGAAAATTTTCTATTATGGCGGATTATCGGGTTATACTGTATTGTGTGGAAAGATTAAAGTAAAGTACATATTTATCAAAGAATTGAACATGGTTCACTAAAAACTGTGAAATATATGCACTTTTTATGTGAAGAAAGGGTTTAATATAATGTTAAGGCGGTAATTTTTATGTCAAATATTTTGAACATCCATGACCTTCATTTCTTTTACAGCCTTGCTCGAATTTTCTACGAAATCATGCACTATTTCCCACATTTTACAGATCCCCTTAATCTACCCGTAATTCGGAGTTTTTCATAGTGACAGATATCTTGGCGTCTCTCAACTTTGTAACCGCATGCTGTCGCAGTCATTATATTTTCGGTGGTCAACTGCCGGCCCTGGTCTTCCACCAGCTCTTGAATATCTTGCTGTTGAACCTCCACATGATTGGCATTTAACTGGATCTTCCGCACCTTGAATTCCTTGAAGGTTCGTGGATCGGAATGATGCACGAGCTAGGGCCTTATAATTTACCACTTGCATTAGCACAAATCAAGAGAGTGGAAACAGTAATAGATACTAACTGTGCGGGGTCATTAATATACAAACCTCAAATTATTGACTGTTTAAGATTCTATTTTGATAACTTTAAATATTGTTCCTGCATACCGTTGTTAAAAAACACAGTGTTTTGGCGTCGGGCTGAGGATGCATACCGTTTAATCTAATAAAACAAAGATATTTTAGTAATGATATATTTCTACTAATGTATAAATCACATATGATAAAACTGAAACAACTAATGTTTGAGAAACACAACTGAAAACATTATTTCACCAGTTGCATTCTGTTAGGGTAGTGAGACAAATGCATACATATGCATGAAGTAATATGGAAAAAAGTACAACCAGAGTCAAAACATTCAATAACTCAGTACACAGAAAAACAAAATAAAGTACAGTCCGTTCAAAACTTTGATTTAGATGATTTATGTGTGGGTGCCCGTCTGAGAACCCAATGTACATACACGCTTTGATTGTGTTAGTTCGCACAATAGCGCGGGCGAAACAGAAATCAACACAGACGTCAGTGTTGCATTGGACGTCAGAGCGTCTACATGTCTTGAATTTGTAAAAGTATAGGGTGGTTTGAATATTTTTTAATGTGGTGCGGAAATGCGTGCATGGCTTCTAATAATATTTATCATGCGTTATTTTATAATTGTATGGAACGAAAGCACTAACATAATAAAATTTTTGCAAAAGGTTTAATTTTTATTACAGTAACGAATATCGATTACGAATAATTCATTCGCTTTCATACAAGTCGAATAAAATGATAAAAACCTTGAAAAAAATTTTTAATTGAATTTATTACAAAGTTTTTATTATTTTATTTGAGTTGTATTGAAGCAAATGAATTTTTCATAATCGACATAAGTTACCGTAATCAGAGGCATGCAGTGAGAACAAGAAGGATGACTTTTTCCGAAGCATATATTTTGAAATGAAACTGAATTAATAAATGTATCTCGTAATATTCCTATCACAATAATTAATGTATTATTCAGATTTTAATATTTCATAATAATACTTTGCCAAATAAATATTTAATTTCGATTTTTTTTCCTAAAATACAGGGTTGTTTGTAAAAAAAATAATAACCTCGCAGGACTATATTCCTGCCTAGGTTATAAGTAGAAAATTTGCAATCAACCATGACCTAATATCAATAGTTATGGAGATATGCGACAACAAAGTTTGCATTTTTTTTCAATATTTCTGACTTATTTTTTGTAAGACGTTGGACTTTTATTAAAGTAACTTATAACGATTACGAAAAATTCATTAGTTTCAATACAAGTTAAATAAAATGATAAAAACTCTGCAAAAATTCCAATTCTAATGTTTTCTAATTGGAATTGAAAGGTTTTTATTATTTAATTCAAATTGGATTTTTTTCAGGGTTTTTTTAATTTTATTTGACTTGTTTTAAAGGCAATAAATTTTTCATATTCGATATAAATTGCTGTAATTATAGTCCAATAATTCATAAATATTGAAAAAAAATGCAAATTCTGATGTTGTAACTATTGATATTAGGTCATGGTTGCTTAACATTTTCGACTCATAATCAAGGCAGGAATATAGTCCTGTGAGGTTATTATTTTTTTACAAATAACCCTGTATATTTCAATAAAAATCATAGTTATTTTTCTCACTGAATGCCCTTCCCGTAACGATAGTTTAACTTTTTGTAAAAAATAATTGAGAAATATTGTAAAAAAAACGCCAACTGTGATATTACATATCTCCATAACTATTGATATTAGGGTTGCTTGAACATTTTCGACTCATTATCAAGGCAGGAATGTACGTATGTTTTAAATGTTGTCTCATAAATAGATACCTAATTATTATTTAGAAAATATACTATATTAAAAAATATTTCTTTGTAAACATCCTGTTACTCAAACATAAATTGTCTCTATTAAAGGTTTGAACAGACTGTACAACACGATTCATGATTCTATCATTACTCATATTGTGAACACACTGAAAGAATTTACCAAGTCAAATCTTTTCAATTTTGAGTTTTTTTGACAAAGTCGTTTTGTACTAGAAAAATAAACAAGTCAACTTACTTTTCAAAATATTCTGCAAAA